>OX463755.1:76380184-76602154 GCA_949824845.1 Rhingia rostrata
AAAATCTGTAAGTTTGTACTGGGGCAAGAAAATTCAGGCTATAAAAACCAGTAGCCCGAATATGTTCCCGCAAATAAATAAAATATTCAGGCGAAAAGATCATAATGACATTCCATGTGTCCGAATTTCCCAAACGACAGAGAACAGACAGACGCTCACGACTGTCGGTATAAGTCCGGAAAGTGTAGACTCGAACGACGGATTTTTCACGATCGAAGATCCTCAGGAGAAGGCGAATTCGATAGGCGCTATCTTCGAGACCGTGTATACGGTGAACAGTCCTGTTCGCCCAAATCGCGATATTGAGGAGAGAGCCTTTCTGAATCACTTTTATCTACGTACCGAACTCCAAGCTTGGCGATCTGAGAATAACGGTTTTACCGTATTCAATGACGAAAACCCTTCAAATGGCATAGTCGCCAATAGCATGATGCTGTTCGTTCAAAAAGATGAACTCCTGGACATCTTCGTATCACTGAAAAATAAAAAGTCGGCGGGAGAGGACGGTGTCCCAAACGTCGTATTGAGACACCTGCCAGTGGAAGCAGTCGATATTTTCACCACGCTGTTTAACAATGCACTGAATAATGCACATTATCCGGTGCACTGGAAAACGGCGGTGGTACATCCTATCCCCAAAAAGGGCAAGGACAAAACAAACCCAGCTAATCTTCGGTCAATAAGCCTTCTGCCGAATGTAAGCAAGGTATTTGAGAAAATAGTCAATAGGGCTCTGCTTGAGTGGGTCGAGGAAAAGAAAATTATCCCGGAAAATCAGTTTGGTTTTCGAGCGAGGCATGACACCATTCATGCCGCGTCGAAACTAGTCTCCGACATCCAATGGAATAAATCCAAAGGACAATGCACAGGGGCCTGTCTGGTTGACTTTGAGAAGGCCTTCGACACCGTATGGTTAGAGGGGCTTTTCTACAAGCTGACCAGACTGGGCATGCGTAAGCCCATGCTATATATGATTTATGAAATGCTTATGGGAAAGAAGTTCGTTGTCAAATGTGGCAACGTAACTTCGAGTAAAGTCTTTGAAATTAAAAACGGTTTACAACAGGGGGCGGTGAACTCCCCGATATTGTTTAACATTTATACAAGTGATCTTGTAGGTTCTCTCAGGCACGCTATAGCGTACGCAGATGATTTAGTGGCGTACAGATCAGGTCCGAAAATCGAGGTCATCAACATACTTTTGCAACGTGACTTCGATCACATTAAGGGATATTGCGATGACTGGAAATTGAGGATCAATTTCCAAAAAACCGAAACAATTCTGTTTAGGACCCCACTGCATAGGGCTTCTTATGATACCAGATAAAACTGGAAAAATTTGTGTATCATTGGACAGCATGGACGGCCGTTAGCGGTGAGAAGTGAAGTCAAATACCTTGGCATCTGGCTTGACAAGTTTCTATATTTTAATAAAAATGTGGATGCTTGTCTGGCCAGGGCTAGGGGGGCTTATGCTCTGACAAGGCGATTGTTTCAAAACAGTCAACTTGATTCAAGGGTGAAAGTCATTTGCTACATGGCCCTCATAAGACCGATCATCGCTTACGGTTATCCCGTGTGGTTCAATGTATCACCATCCTACATGGAAAGGATACGGCTATTCGAGAGGCGTTGTCTCCGATCCTGCTTAGGGTTGTACCGAACACCAGACTCCGAGTACATAAAATACTATCGGAACGAGGTTCTATACAATGGGGCCCAGTTGAACAGAATTGACAATTTCCTAATTAAGGTGAATCGAAGGCACGCTGCAAGGGCGATGGCTAGCGACAACAGCCTGATCTTCGGGGCTTATTACCCCAATGAAACATATATAGAGAGTGCGCTCATGTCTGGCTTTATTCCACCAGAGGCATTTGTTTATATCGATTCGTTAGGGTTGGTACAAGACAGGAACGGTATCCCGGTTTTATACCACCGCTACCGTGACGCGCGTGACAAACGGCTAATCCGCGACGGGTACGTTGATAATGCTCCGGAGCTCCTCCGCTTTAGCACGGCGGTATCGGATCGCGATAGAATCGAGGCCGAAAGGCAGCGCACCGAATTCTGGTGGCTACACGAGGGAAGTGATTCAGCACTTCCTCTAGACTTTGCGGACTTTTAGTCCAATAATTAGTTCTTCAAAAAATGATTCTAGTACTAGGTCTGTGGCGGGGATTGTGCTCCATATTGGCGTACAATATGGGTGGTTGCATGCTGCCTGTGGACCAAAAGACTCGATCAGGATGGCGACCCCTCGGGGCAAATGCAACGAGGGCTCACCACCCAGATTATAATTAAGTTTAAGTAGTTAAGTAGTCTTAAGTAGTTAAGTAGTCTTAAGTAGTTAAGTAGTATTAAGTATTTAAGTAGTATTAAGTAGTCTTAAGTAGATTAAGTTTTTTTTTATACATAAAATTGTCACTAATCAAAGTTTTTTAAATTTTTCTTTGAAATATAAATTTATTTAAAAATAAAAAAAAAGAGAAACTTGAAGCCGAAAGGCAAAATAAAAACTGTTAGATGTAAGCTTACAGCGCCCGCTAAGGGCCATAATTTAGTTTAAGTAAATATGTTATTGATAAGTTAGATTTAAGCATTTTTGTCTAGTATTAAGTTAATATTTTAAGGAAATAAAAATGAATTTAAAAGTACGAAATTTTTTCGATCAACGAAATCAAGCAGCTTCGGTAGCTTTTATTACTTGGATGGTTGACCGGGTATAGACATTTTTAAATTTTTTATTTTTATTTTATTCAATTTGAAAGTCAAAAAAAGTGTTTAAACTTTTTCATCGCTCCCTGATGGTAAAGGCCGCTATCTGGGTAGTGTATCAAAGCGGATTTAGAACGCCCGGTAGGCAGTCCATCTAATTGCAAAATGCCGTCATTGCATGTCTTCAAATGACGCCGGTAACCGCTGTTGACCGGTTGTAAATCGGTTTGTAAATCGGTTTTAACGTCTTTTAACGCTCCCTGATGGTAAAGTCTACTTTCTGGGATGAATATTAAAGCGGATTTAGAAAGCCCGTTAGTCAGTCCATCTACTTGCAAAATGTCATCCTTGTATGTCTTCAAATAACGCCGTTAACCGCTTTTGGCCGATTGCAACTTTAGGTTGTATAACGGTTTTAACGTCTTTCAACGCTCCCTGATAGTAAAAGCCACTATCTGGAAAGAGTATCAAAGTGGACTTAGAAAGCCCGTTAGTCATTTCATCTACTTGCAAAATGTCATCCTTGTATGTCTTTAAATAACGCCGTTAACTGCTGTTGACCGATTGCAACTCGAGGTTGTAAAACGGTTTAAACGTCTTTTATCGCTACCTGATGGTAAAGGCCACTATCTGGGAATTTTAGCAAACCGCATTTAGAAAGCACGTTAGTCAGTCCATCAACTTGCAAAATGTCTTCCTTGCACGTCTTCAAATAACGCCGTTAACAGCTGTTGACCGACTGCAACTCGAGGTTGTAAAACGGTTTAAGCGCCTTTTAGCGCTCCCTGATGGTAGAGGCTACTACCTGGGTAGTTTATCAAAGCGGATTTAGAAAGCCCGTTAGTCAGTCCATCTTCCTGCTAAATGTCATTCTTGTATGTCTACAAATAACGCCGTTAACCGCTGTTGACCGATTGCAACTCGAGGTTATATAACGGTTTTAACGTCTTTCAACGCTCCCTGATGGTAAAAGCCACTATCTGGAAAGAGTATCGAAGCGGATTTAGAAAGCCCGTTAGTCAGTCCATCTTCCTGCTAAATGTCGTCCTTGTATCTCTACAAATAACGCCGTTAACCGCTGTTGACCGACTGCAACTCGAGGTTGTAAAACGGTTTAAACGCCTTTTAGCGCTCCCTGATGGTGGAGACCTCTATCTGGGTACTGTACCAAAGCGGATTTAGAAAGCCCGTTAGTCAGTCCATCAACTTGCAAAATGTCTTCCTTGCACGTCTTCAAATAACGCCAGCTTTAACAGCTGTTGACCGACTGCAACTCGAGGTTGTAAAACGGTTTAAGCGCCTTTTAGCGCTCCCTGATGGTAGAGGCTACTTACTGGGTAGTTTATCAAAGCGGATTTAGAAAGCCCGTTAGTCAGTCCATCTTCCTGCTAAATGTCATTCTTGTATGTCTACAAATAACGCCGTTACCCGCTGTTGACCGACTGCAACTCGAGGTTGTAAAACGGTTTAAACGCCTCTTAGCGCTCCCTGATGGAAAAGGCCACTATCTGGGTAGTTTATCAAAGCGGATTTAGAAAGCCCGTTAGTCAGTCCATCTTCCTGCAAAATGTCATCCTTGTATCTCTACAAATAACGCCGTTAACCGCTGTTGACCGACTGCAACTCGAGGTTGTAAAACGGTTTAAACGCCTTTTAGCGGTCCCTGATGGTAAAGGCCACTATCTGGGTAGTTTATCAAAGCGGATTTAGAAAACCCGTTAGTCAGTCCATCTTCCTGCAAAATGTCGTCCTTGTATCTCTACAAATAACGCCGTTAACCGCTGTTGACCGACTGCAACTCGAGGTTGTAAAACGGTTTAAACGCCTTTTAGCGCTCCCTGATGGTAGAGGCTACTATCTGGGTAGTTTAAAAAAGCGGATTTAGAAAGCCCGTTAGTCAGTCCATCTTCCTGCTAAATGTCATCCTTGTATGTCTACAAATAACGCCGTAAACCGCTGTTGACCGATTGCAACTCGAGGTTGTAAAACGGTTTTAACGTCTTTTAGCGCTCCCTGATGGTAAAGCCCACTATCTGGGTAGTTTATCAAAGCGGAATAAGAAAGCCCGCTAGTCAGTCCAGCTTCCTGCAAAATGTCATCCTTGTATCTCTACAAATAACGCCGTTAACCGCTGCTGACCGACTGCAACTCGAGGTTTGTAAAACGGTTTAAACGCCTTTTAGCGCTCCCTGATGGTAGAGGCTACTATCTGGGTAGTTTATCAAAGCGGATTTAGAAAGCCCGTTAGTCAGTCCATCTTCCTGCTAAATGTCATCCTTGTATGTCTACAAATAACGCCGTTAACCGCTGTTGACCGATTGCAACTCGAGGTTATATAGCGGTTTTAACGTCTTTCAACGCTCCCTGATGGTAAAGGCCACTATCTGGAAAGAGTATCGAAGCGGATTTAGAAAGCCCGTTAGTCATTTCATCTACCTGCAAAATGTCATCCCTGTATGTCTTCAAATAACGCCGTTAACCGCTGTTGACCGATTGCAATTCGAGGTTGTAAAACGGTTTTAACGTTTTTAGCGCTCCCTGATGGTAAGGCCCACTATCTGGGTAGTTTATCAAAGCGGAATTAGAAAGCCCGCTAGTCAGTCCATCTTCCTGCAAAATGTCATCCTTGTATCTCTACAAATAACGCCGTTAACCGCTGTTGACCGATTGCAACTCGAGGTAGTAAAACGGTTTAAATGTCTTTTATCGCTACCTGATGGTAAAGGCCACTATCTGGGTAGTTTATCAAACCGGATTTAGAAAGCCCGTTAGTCAGTCCATCTTCCTGCAAAATGTCGTCCTTGTACCTCTACAAATAACGCCGTTAACCGCTGTTGACCGACTGCAACTCGAGGTTGTAAAACGGTTTAAACGCCTTTTAGCGCTCCCTGATCGTAGAGGCTACTATCTGGGTAGTTTATCAAAGCGGATTTAGAAAGCCCGTTAGTCAGTCCATCTTCCTGCTAAATGTCATCCTTGTATGTCTACAAATAACGCCGTTAACCGCTGTTGACCGATTGCAACTCGAGGTTGTAAAATTGTTTTAACGTCTTTTAGCGCTCCCTGATGGTAAAGCCCACTATCTGGGTAGTTTATCAAAGCGGAATTAGAAAGCCCGCTAGTCAGTCCAGCTTCCTGCAAAATGTCATCCTTGTATCTCTACAAATAACGCCGTTAACCGCTGCTGACCGACTGCAACTCGAGGTTGTAAAACGGTTTAAACGCCTTTTAGCGCTCCCTGATGGTAGAGGCTTCTATCTGGGTAGTTTATCAAAGCGGATTTAGAAAGCCCGTTAGTCAGTCCATCTTCCTGCTAAATGTCATCCTTGTATGTCTACAAATAACGCCGTTAACCGCTGTTGACCGATTGCAACTCGAGGCTATATAACGGTTTTAACGTCTTTCAATGCTCCCTGATGGTAAAGGCCACTATCTGGAAAGAGTATCGAAGCGGGTTTAGAAAGCCCGTTAGTCATTTCATCTACCTGCAAAATGTCATCCTTGTATGTCTTCAAATAACGCCGTTAACCGCTGTTGACCGATTGCAACTCGAGGTTGTAAAACGGTTTTAACGTCTTTTAGCGCTCCCTGATGGTAAAGCCCACTATCTGGGTAGTTTATCAAAGCGGAATTAGAAAGCCCGCTAGTCAGTCCAGCTTCCTGCAAAATGTCATCCTTGTATCTCTACAAATAACGCCGTTAACCGCTGTTGACCGATTGCAACTCGAGGTTATATAACGGTTTTAACGTCTTTCAACGCTCCCTGATGGTAAAGGCCACTATCTGGAAAGAGTATCGAAGCGGGTTTAGAAAGCCCGTTAGTCATTTCATCTACCTGCAAAATGTCATCCTTGTATGTCTTCAAATAACGCCGTTAACCGCTGTTGACCGATTGCAACTCGAGGTTGTAAAACGGTTTAAACGTCTTTTATCGCTACCTGATGGTAAAGGCCACTATCTGGGTAGTTTATTAAAGTGGCTTTAGAAAGCCCGTTTGTCAGTGCATCTACCTGTAAAATGGCAACCTTCTACTCCTTCAAATAACACCGTTAGACGTTGTTACCCGACTGCTACTCAAAGTTGAAATACGGTTTTAACGTCTTGTTAAGCGCTGTTGACCGATTGCTACTCAAGGCTTTTAGACGGTTTTAACGTTTTTCATTGCTCGCTGAGGATAAAGTCCACTTTCTGGGAAGCGTATCATAGTGGATTTGGAAAGCTGGTTAGTCAATCCAATTACTTGCCAAATGTCAACCTTTTGCTCCTTCAAATAACGCCGTTAGACATTATAGCACATCTGGTCATATGATTGAACATATGGTTGTGAAATATGATATTCTTAGCGAACACATTTCTCGCATTTGTGTAGCAGAAGTTGAAACCGGTTAGCATGTGAATATGTCTAGCAGCCGCCGGGCGATGTACTTGAAATTTATATCTTGCTCTATCCAGAGTCTTTCCAAAGTGTGATTATTTATTTATTCTAACGAAATTTTTTCGCAGTCGCTCTCCAACTCTCGTAGTGGTCAGTCGGCTAGTTAAGTGCGGAAGTACATTTCCAAAGTGAAGTAGTGAATAAGTGGCAAGTTAGCGAAGGAATATTTATCGTCCACGTGGAGTAGTGGTGCTATCACCTGACTCAGGAGTGGGAGTCGTGGGTTCGAGCCCAACCAGACCCCAGTACTTTTAAGTTTTTTTCAATTTACACGGTTGAGAAAAGACTTAAAGAAGAGTGTTTCGGCCGAATTACCGGCTATGGAAACCGGTGCGGTGAATGAAGTCCCGCAAGAGGGGGGAAACAGGTCGCCGACAAACAAACGGCAGAAGCTGGCGATGCCTGCATCGCCATCAACAGCAACAACATCATCGGCATCTGCGACGGCAGGTATGCCAACAAAGCTGGTACCAGCGACAAAAGAGGCTGCACCAACAACAACAGCAGCAGCAATTACGGCAACAACCCAAAAGGGTGAGATGAGGCGGAGGAAGCTAAATCCGATGCCAAATCTCATTGCAAGGAGATGTATGCAGGTAGCGGAAAATACACCGCTGCCAACAACAATGGAAGAAGAGGAGGAGTGCAACTCTGACCTCGATGAATCCGCGTTTGATGAAGGGGAACCCCGCTACGTTGGCGAGGGAAACCCGTACAAAGAGCTCGCAGAGGTTGACGAAGCGCAGCCTGATGTGAATGATGAGGAGGCCAAGTTGAGCATCCTCATCGCAGAGTTAACGGCTAAACTCGAAAAAAATGCGAGAGGCCAGACAAAAAGATGCCCTCGCGGAAAAAGAAAGGAGGCAGAAGCAGAGACAACAAATCGAGCTTAAAGCGAAGCCAATGCTTCAGCAGAATAAACTGCAACCAATGCAGCAACGGTTTGCTATGCAACAACTACATCCGAAGAAGCAACGACAACAGCCGCAACAGCAGCAGCAACAACAGCAGCACCAACGAATGCAGCAACAAAAACAACAGCCGCAACAACACCAGCAGCAAAGACAACAGAAGCAGCAGATGCAACCCCCAAAGGAAAAGAGGGAAGAAGTACCCCCCATCAACGTAAGTTACCTCAGTACTAGTGATAGTATTAAATTGTGTAAGAGATACATAAAGGATTTCGCGGTCAAGCATATCTCGGCCCAAAATCATAAGATTATATGTTACAGTATTGAGGACTACAAAAAAGCCAGCAAAGCACTGGAGGGGGTTAAGGCAGAGTACTTCACGTACACGCCCAAAACCGAAAAATTAAAAACTATGGTTCTTAAGGGAATCGATCCCGCCGCTGTTGATGCGGAGGAGCTCTTAAACGAGCTCAAGAGTTTTGATAGCGACGACCTTAAGTTCGTCGGTGTAAAGCCGTTTTTCGCGGTTAAGGGTAGGGGTGGTAACCGAAGGTTACCATTTTTCCTTGTACAACTAACCCCCAATAGCAAAATCGATAGTCTACGCAGAATCAATCGCGTATACTATCATGCTGTAAAATGGGATAAATTAAAAAGGACAGATCGCATATTGCAATGTATGCGCTGTCAGAGGTTCGGGCATGCCGCTTCTAACTGCAACATGCAGATTAGATGTGTTAAGTGCGACGAGGACCACATTTTAAACGAATGTCCTCTAGGTAGCGATAGAGTAGAAGATATGAGCAAGCTCATCTGTGTTCTTTGCGGGAATGCGGGGCACCCTGCTAACTATAAGGGATGTCCTGTATTCCAACAGAAAAAGAAGAGTATGCTAGCTCGGAAACAGGCTGTAGAAGAAGAAAGGCGGCTTAAAAGTCGCTCTTTCACAAATAGGGTTGAGCCCAACATGTCCTATGCCCAAATGGCAGCTGGAACGGGTAGCTCCCAGACATTAAACAGGCCTAAGGTTGCTGAAAAAGCACCTGAAGCCGATTTGGATATGAAAAAGTTCTTGCTGTCATTAGATAGCAAGATCGATCAGTTCCAAAAACAACTAAACGAGCAAGCAGCTAGAATAGATCATATCTACTCGATGTTTGCCGTGTCTAGCGCGCCATGAATATGATGAGTACGCTGGATGAGGTAAACTTTAGGATCCTAGCTGTGAATGTTAATTCATTAGTCAGGGTCGAGAGAAGAACCGTCCTTACAAACCTGTTGAAAAACCAACTCCCGGATGTAGTTTTGGTCAGCGAAACTAAGCTAAACCAGAAACACAAATTGGGATACAGCGACTACCATGTAGTGAGAAGAGACCGACCCCACTCCTCCCAAGGGGGTGGGGTCGCTGTCTTATAACCAAAGGCTTACGCCATAATATTATGTATAGCGGGGATGTACGTAGGTTCCAGGTGTTGGAAGCATGCATCGTATGCATTCCTCTCCATAGTCGGAGGAGAATGTATGTGGTGTCGTTTTATGCACCTGAAGCAACTCAACAAACTCAATTTATAGCAGAGCTCGAGACACTTTTTCGTTGCCTACAGCTTCAATCGGCTGATAATTATTACTTTTTGGCCGGTGATCTTAACGCTAAGCACGCGGCTTGGGGAAATGCAATCTCGAACACTAGAGGTCGACTGCTTCAAAATTGGAGGGAGCAAAATATGATTGAGTACAAACTTAGTTTGTACGCGACGGATATCCCGTCTTTCCCGAGAGGAAATTCTTTTCTGGACTTAGCCCTTATGGACAATAGACTAGAACTGACAAATAACGAACACGCGCGGAACTGTGTACGAGCATTCGATTACGATGACAGTGACCACCTCGGACTTGATGCCGTATTCAGGATCCCAAACGAGCAAACTCAACTGGAGGAGTTCGACCAAGTGCGTTCTTTCGACTATCGAAAGACGAACTGGCCGCGCTTCACCAGAGTCGTAAAGCGAGAATTACGTTTGAGCGAAATCATCCCTCCAACAAACAGAAACCTGACAAACGATGAAATTGACCAAAATTTATTAAAAATGAATGAGGTCATCACAAGGTCAATGAACCTAGCTATCCCTGAGGTAACTAGTTCTGACGACCAGACGGAGAAGTATCGAACGCCAACAATCGATGCACTCCACAAACACAAATGTAGGTTGGTCTCCAGGCTTAAACGGCTGCAGAGACAATTTACGGACAGACGAGACCCGGAGATTCGGACATTGAAGTCATTGATCAAAAACCTTAAACAGCTAATATCGGAAAATTATAGACAATCTGTAAGTTTGTACTGGGGCAAGAAAATTCAGGCTATAAAAACCAGTAGCCCGAATATGTTCCCGCAAATAAATAAAATATTCAGGCGAAAAGATCATAATGACATTCCATGTGTCCGAATTTCCCAAACGACAGAGAACAGACAGACGCTCACGACTGTCGGTATAAGTCCGGAAAGTGTAGACTCGAACGACGGATTTTTCACGATCGAAGATCCTCAGGAGAAGGCGAATTCGATAGGCGCTATCTTCGAGACCGTGTATACGGTGAACAGTCCTGTTCGCCCAAATCGCGATATTGAGGAGAGAGCCTTTCTGAATCACTTTTATCTACGTACCGAACTCCAAGCTTGGCGATCTGAGAATAACGGTTTTACCGTATTCAATGACGAAAACCCTTCAAATGGCATAGTCGCCAATAGCATGATGCTGTTCGTTCAAAAAGATGAACTCCTGGACATCTTCGTATCACTGAAAAATAAAAAGTCGGCGGGAGAGGACGGTGTCCCAAACGTCGTATTGAGACACCTGCCAGTGGAAGCAGTCGATATTTTCACCACGCTGTTTAACAATGCACTGAATAATGCACATTATCCGGTGCACTGGAAAACGGCGGTGGTACATCCTATCCCCAAAAAGGGCAAGGACAAAACAAACCCAGCTAATCTTCGGTCAATAAGCCTTCTGCCGAATGTAAGCAAGGTATTTGAGAAAATAGTCAATAGGGCTCTGCTTGAGTGGGTCGAGGAAAAGAAAATTGTCCCGGTAAATCAGTTTGGTTTTCGAGCGAGGCATGACACCATTCATGCCGCGTCGAAACTAGTCTCCGACATCCAATGGAATAAATCCAAAGGACAATGCACAGGGGCCTGTCTGGTTGACTTTGAGAAGGCCTTCGACACCGTATGGTTAGAGGGGCTTTTCTACAAGCTGACCAGACTGGGCATGCGTAAGCCCATGCTATATATGATTTATGAAATGCTTATGGGAAAGAAGTTCGTTGTCAAATGTGGCAACGTAACTTCGAGTAAAGTCTTTGAAATTAAAAACGGTTTACAACAGGGGGCGGTGAACTCCCCGATATTGTTTAACATTTATACAAGTGATCTTGTAGGTTCTCTCACGCACGCTATAGCGTACGCAGATGATTTAGTGGCGTACAGATCAGGTCCGAAAATCGAGGTCATCAACATACTTTTGCAACGTGACTTCGATCACATTAAGGGATATTGCGATGACTGGAAATTGAGGATCAATTTCCAAAAAACCGAAACAATTCTGTTTAGGACCCCACTGCATAGGGCTTCTTACGATACCAGATAAAACTGGAAAAATTTGTGTATCATTGGACAGCATGGACGGCCGTTAGCGGTGATAAGTGAAGTCAAATACCTTGGCATCTGGCTTGACAAGTTTCTATATTTTAATAAAAATGTGGATGCTTGTCTGGCCAGGGCTAGGGGGGCTTATGCTCTGACAAGGCGATTGTTTCAAAACAGTCAACTTGATTCAAGGGTGAAAGTCATTTGCTACATGGCCCTCATAAGGCCGATCATCGCTTACGGTTATCCCGTGTGGTTCAATGTATCACCATCCTACATGGAAAGGATACGGCTATTCGAGAGGCGTTGTCTCCGATCCTGCTTAGGGTTGTACCGAACACCAGACTCCGAGTACATAAAATACTATCGGAACGAGGTTCTATACAATGGGGCCCAGTTGAAGAGAATTGACAATTTCCTAATTAAGGTGAATCGAAGGCACGCTGCAACTGCGATGGCTAGCGACAACAGCCTGATCTTCGGGGCTTATTACCCCAATGAAACATATATAGAGAGTGCGCTCATGTCTGGCTTTATTCCACCAGAGGCATTTGTTTATATCGATTCGTTAGGGTTGGTACAAGACAGGAACGGTATCCCGGTTTTATACCACCGCTACCGTGACGCGCGTGACAAACGGCTAATCCGCGACGGGTACGTTGATAATGCTCCGGAGCTCCTCCGCTTTAGCACGGCGGTATCGGATCGCGATAGGACCGAGGCCGAAAGGCAGCGCACCGAATTCTGGTGGCTACACGAGGGAAGTGATTCAGCACTTCCTCTAGACTTTGCGGACTTTTAGTCCAATAACTAGTTCTTCGCAAATTAATTCTATTACTAGGTCTGTGGCGGGGATTGTGCTCCATATTGGCGTACAATATGGGTGGTTGCATGCTGCCTGTGGACCAAAAGACTCGATCAGGATGGCGACCCCTCGGGGCATATGCAACGAGGGCTCGCCACCCAGATTATAATTAAGTTTAAGTAGTTAAGTAATCTTAAGTAGTTAAGTAGTCTTAAGTAGTTAAGTAGTATTAAGTATTTAAGTAGTATTAAGTAGTCTTAAGTAGATTAAGTTTTTTTTTATATATAAAATTGTCGGTAATCAAAGTTTTTTAAATTTTTCTTTGAAATATAAATTTATTTTAAAATAAAAAAAAAGAAACTTGAAGCCGAAAGGCAAAATAAAAACTGTTAGATGTAAGCTTACAGCGCCCGCTAAGGGCCATAATTTAGTTTAAGTAAATATGTTATTGATAAGTTAGATTTAAGCATTTTTGTCTAGTATTAAGTTAATATTTTAAGGAAATAAAAAATGAATTTAAAAGTAAAAGTAACGAAATTTTTTCGATCAACGAAATCAAGCAGCTTCGGTAGCTTTTATTACTTGGATGGCTGACCGGGTATAGACATTTTAAAATTTTTTATTTTTATTTTATTCAATTTGAAAGTCAAAAAAAGTGTTTAAACTTTTTCATCGCTCCCTGATGGTAAAGGCCGCAATCTGGGTAGTGTATCAAAGCGGATTTAGAACGCCCGGTAGGCAGTCCATCAAATTGCAAAATGTCTTCCTTGCATGTCTTCAAATAACACCGTTAAACGCTGTTGACCGATTGCAACTCGAGGTTGTAAAACGGTTTTAGAGTCATTTAGCGCTCCCTGATGGTAAAGGCCACTATCTGGGTAGTTTATCAAAGCGGATTTAGAAAGCCCGTTAGTCAGTCCATCTTCCTGCAAAATGTCATCCTTGTATCTCTACAAATAACGCCGTTAACCGCTGTTGGCCGATTGCAACTTTAGGTTGTATAACGGTTTTAACGTCTTTCAACGCTCCCTGATAGTAAAAGCCACTATCTGGAAAGAGTATCAAAGTGGATTTAGAAAGCCCGTTAGTCATTTCATCTACTTGCAAAATGTCATCCTTGTATGTCTTCAAATAACGCCGTTAACCGCTGTTGACCGATTGCAACTCGAGGTTGTAAAACGGTTTAAACGTCTTTTATCGCTACCTGATGGTAAAGGCCACTATCTGGGAATTTTAGCAAACCGCATTTAGAAAGCACGTTAGTCAGTCCATCTAAGTGCAAAATGTCATCCTTGTATGTCTTCAAATAACGCCGTTAACCGCTGTTGACCGATTGAAACTCGAGGTTATATAACGGTTTTAACGTCTTTCAACGCTCCCTGATGGTAAAAGCCACTATCTGGAAAGAGTATCGAAGCGGATTTAGAAAGCCCGTTAGTCATTTCATCTACATGCAAAATGTCATCCTTGTATGTCTTCAAATAACGCCGTTAACCGCTGTTGACCGATTGCAACTCGAGGTTATAAAAGGGTTTTAACGCCTTTTAACGCTCCCTGATGGTGGAGACCTCTATCTGGGTACTGTACCAAAGCGGATTTAGAAAGCCCGTTAGTCAGTCCATCAACTTGCAAAATGTCATCCTTGTATGTCTTCAAATAACGCCGTTAACCGCTGTTGACCGATTGAAACTCGAGGTTATATAACGGTTTTAACGTCTTTCAACGCTCCCTGATGGTAAAAGCCACTATCTGGAAAGAGTATCGAAGCGGATTTAGAAAGCCCGTTAGTCATTTCATCTACATGCAAAATGTCATTCTTGTATGTCTACAAATAACGCCGTTAACCGCTGTTGACCGATTGCAACTCGAGGTTGTAAAACGGTTTAAACGTCTTTTATCGCTACCTGATGGTAAAGGCCACTATCTGGGAATTTTAGCAAACCGCATTTAGAAAGCACGTTAGTCAGTCCATCTACCTGCAAAATGTCATCCTTGTATGTCTTCAAATAACGCCGTTAACCGCTGTTGACCGATTGAAACTTGAGGGTATAAAACGGTTTTAACGCTCCCTGCTGGTGGAGACCTCTATCTGGGTACTGTACCAAAGCGGATTTAGAAAGCCCGTTAGTCAGTCCATCAACTTGCAAAATGCCTTCCTTGCACGTCTTCAAATAACGCCGTTAACAGCCGTTGACCGACTGCAACTCGAGGTTGTAAAACGGTTTTAACGTCTTTCAACGCTCCCTGATGGTAAAAGCCACTATCTGGAAAGAGTATCGAAGCGGATTTAGAAAGCCCGTTAGTCAGTCCATCTTCCTGCTAAATGTCGTCCTTGTATCTCTACAAATAACACCGTTAACCGCTGTTGACCGACTGCAACTCGAGGTTGTAAAACGGTTTAAACGCCTTTTAGCGCTCCCTGATGGTAGAGGCTACTACCTGGGTAGTTTGTCAAAGCGGATTTAGAAAGCTCGTTAGTCAGTCCATCTTCCTGCTAAATGTCATCCTTGTGTGTCTACAAATAACGCCGTTAACCGCTGTTGACCGATTGCAACTCGAGGTTATATAACGGTTTTAACGTCTTTCAACGCTCCCTGATGGTAAAAGCCACTATCTGGAAAGAGTATCGAAGCGGATTTAGAAAGCCCGTTAGTCATTTCATCTACATGCAAAATGTCATCCTTGTATGTCTTCAAATAACGCCGTTAACCGCTGTTGACCGATTGCAACTCGAGGTTGTAAAACGGTTTTAACGTCTTTAAGCGCTCCCTGATGGTAAAGCCCACTATCTGGGTAGTTTATCAAAGCGGAATTAGAAAGCCCGCTAGTTAGTCCAGCTTTCTGCAAAATGTCATCCTTGTATCTCTACAAATAACGCCGTTAACCGCTGTTGACCGACTGCAACTCGAGGTTGTAAAACGGTTTAAACGCCTTTTAGCGCTCCCTGATGGTAGAGGCTACTATCTGGGTAGTTTATCAAAGCGGATTTAGAAAGCCCGTTAGTCAGTCCATCTTCCTGCTAAATGTCATCCTTGTATGTGTACAAATAACGCCGTTAACCGCTGTTGACCGATTGCAACTCGAGGTTATATAACGGTTTTAACGTCTTTCAACGCTCCCTGATAGTAAAAGCCACTATCTGGAAAAAGTATCAAAGTGGATTTAGAAAGGACGATAGTCATTTCATCTACTTGCAAAATGTCATCCTTGTATCTCTACAAATAACGCCGTTAACCGCTGTTGACCGATTGCAACTCGAGGTTGTAAAACGGTTTAAACGTCTTTTATCGCTACCTGATGGTAAAGGCCACTATCTGGGTAGTTTATTAAAGTGGCTTTAGAAAGCCCGTTTGTCAGTCCATCTACCTGTAAAATGGCAACCTTCTACTCCTTCAAATAACACCGTTAGACGTTGTTACCCGACTGCTACTCAAAGTTGAAATACGGTTTTAACGTCTTGTTAAGCGCTGTTGACCGATTGCTACTCAAGGCTTTTAGACGGTTTTAACGTTTTTCATTGCTCGCTGAGGATAAAGTCCACTTTCTGGGAAGCGTATCATAGTGGATTTGGAAAGCTGGTTAGTCAATCCAATTACTTGCCAAATGTCAACCTTTTGCTCCTTCAAATAACGCCGTTAGACATTATAGCACATCTGGTCATATGATTGAACATATGGTTGTGAAATATGATATTCTTAGCGAACACATTTCTCGCATTTGTGTAGCAGAAGTTGAAACCGGTTAGCAAGTGAATATGTCTAGCAGCCGCCGGGCAATGTACTTGAAATTTATATCTTGCTCTATCCAGAGTCTTTCCAAAGTGTGATTATTTATTTATTCTAGCGAAATTTTTTCGATCAACGAAATCAAGCAGCTTCGGTAGCTTTTATTACTTGGATGGCTGACCGGGTATAGACATTTTTAAATTTTTTATTTTTATTTTATTCAATTTGAAAGTCAAAAAAAGTGTTTAAACTTTTTCATCGCTCCCTGATGGTAAAGGCCGCTATCTGGGTAGTGTATCAAAGCGGATTTAGAACGCCCGGTAGGCCGTCCATCTAATTGCAAAATGTCGTCATTGCATGTCTTCAAATAACGCCGGTAACCGCTGTTGACCGGTTATAAATCGGTTTGTAAATCGGTTTTAACGTCTTTTAACGCTCCCTGATGGTAAAGTCCACTCTCTGGGATGAATATTAAAGCGGATTTAGAAAGCCCGTTAGTCAGTCCATCTACTTGCAAAATGTCATCCTTGTATATCTTCAAAAAACGCCGTTATCCGCTGTTGGCCGATTGCAACTCGAGGTTGTAAAACGGTTTAAACGTCTTTTATCGCTACCTGATGGTAAAGGCCACTATCTGGGAATTTAAGCAAACCGCATTTAGAAAGCACGTTAGTCAGTCCATCTACCTGCAAAATGTCATCCTTGTATGTCTTCAAATAACGCCGTTAACCGCTGTTGACCGATTGCAACTCGAGGTTGTAAAACGGTTTAAACGTCTTTTATCGCTACCTGATGGTAAAGGCCACTATCTGGAAATTTTAGCAAACCGCATTTAGAAAGCACGTTAGTCAGTCCATCTACCTGCAAAATGTCATCCTTGTATGTCTTCAAATAACGCCGTTAACCGCTGTTGACCGATTGAAACTCGAGGTTGTAAAACGGTTTTAACGCCTTTTAACGCTCCCTGATGGTGGAGACCTCTATCTGGGTACTGTACCAAATTTAGAAAGCCCGTTAGTCAGTCCATCAACTTGCAAAATGTCTTCCTTGCATGTCTTCAAATAACGCCGTTAACAGCTGTTGACCGACTGCAACTCGAGGTTGTAAAACGGTTTAAGCGCCTTTTAGCGCTCCCTGATGGTAGAGGCTACTATCTGTGTAGTTTATCAAAGCGGATTTAGAAAGCCCGTTAGTCAGTCCATCTTCCTGCTAAATGTCATCCTTGTATCTCTACAAATAACGCCGTTACCCGCTGTTGACCGACTGCAACTCGAGGTTGTAAAACGGTTTAAGCGCCTCTCAGCGCTCCCTGATGGAAAAGGCCACTATCTGGGTAGTTTATCAGAGCGGATTTAGAAAGCCCGTTAGTCAGTCCATCTTCCTGCAAAATGTCATCCTTGTATCTCTACAAATAACGCCGTTAACCGCTGTTGACCGACTGCAACTCGAGGTTGTAAAACGGTTTAAACGCCTTTTAGCGCTCCCTGATGGTAAAGGCCACTATCTGGGTAGTTTATCAAAGCGGATTTAGAAAGCCCGTTAGTCAGTCCATCTTCCTGCAAAATGTCGTCCTTGTATCTCTACAAATAACGCCGTTAACCGCTGTTGACCGACTGCAACTCGAGGTTGTAAAACGGTTTAAACGCCTTTTAGCGCTCCCTGATGGTAGAGGCTACTATCTGGGTAGTTTATCAAAGCGGATTTAGAAAGCCCGTTAGTCAGTCCATCTTCCTGCTAAATGTCATCCTTGTATGTTTACAAATAACGCCGTAAACCGCTGTTGACCGATTGCAACTCGAGGTTGTAAAACGGTTTTAACGTCTTTTAGCGCTCCCTGATGGTAAAGCCCACTATCTGGGTAGTTTATCAAAGCGGATATAGAAAGCCCGTTAGTCAGTCCATCTTCCTGCAAAATGTCGTCCTTGTATCTCTACAAATAACGCCGTTAACCGCTGCTGACCGACTGCAACTCGAGGTTGTAAAACGGTTTCAACACCTTTTAGCGCTCCCTGATGGTAGAGGCTACTATCTGGGTAGTTTATCAAAGCGGATTTAGAAAGCCCGTTAGTCAGTCCATCTTCCTGCTAAATGTCATCCTTGTATGTCTACAAATAACGCCGTTAACCGCTGTTGACCGATTGCAACTCGAGGTTATATAACGGTTTTAACGTCTTTCAACGCTCCCTTATGGTAAAGGCCACTATCTGGAAAGAGTATCGAAGAGGATTTATAAAGCCCGTTAGTCATTTCATCTACCTGCAAAAGGTCATCCTTGTATGTCTTCAAATAACGCCGTTAGCCGCTGTTGACCGATTGCAACTCGAGGTTGTAAAACGGTTTTAACGTCTTTTAGCGCTCCCTGATGGTAAAGCCCACTATCTGGGTAGTTTATCAAAGCGGAATTAGAAAGCCCGCTAGTCAGTCCAGCTTCCTGCAAAATGTCATCCTTGTATCTCTACAAATAACGCCGTTAACCGCTGTTGACCGATTGCAACTCGAGGTTGTAAAACGGTTTAAACGCCTTTTAGCGCTCCCTGATGGTAAAGGCCACTATCTGGGTAGTTTATCAAAGCGGATTTAGAAAGCCCGTTAGTCAGTCCATCTTCCTGCAAAATGTCGTCCTTGTATCTCTACAAATAACGCCGTTAACCGCTGTTGACCGACTGCAACTCGAGGTTGTAAAACGGTTTAAACGCCTTTTAGCGCTCCCTGATGGTAGAGGCTACTATCTGGGTAGTTTATCAAAGCGGATTTAGAAAGCCCGTTAGTCAGTCCATCTTCCTGCTAAATGTCATCCTTGTATGTCTACAAATAACGCCGTTAACCGCTGTTGACCGATTGCAACTCGAGATTGTAAAATTGTTTTAACGTCTTTTAGCGCTCCCTGATGTTAAAGCCCACTATCTGGGTAGTTTATCAAAGCGGAATTAGAAAGCCCGCTAGTCAGTCCAGCTTCCTGCAAAATGTCATCCTTGTATCTCTACAAATAACGCCGTTAACCGCTGCTGACCGACTGCAACTCGAGGTTGTAAAACGGTTTAAACGCCTTTTAGCGCTCCCTGATGGTAGAGGCTACTATCTGGGTAGTTTATCAAAGCGGATTTAGAAAGCCCGTTAGTCAGTCCATCTTCCTGCTAAATGTCATCCTTGTATGTCTACAAATAACGCCGTTAACCGCTGTTGACCGATTGCAACTCGAGGCTATATAACGGTTTTAACGTCTTTCAACGCTCCCTGATGGTAAAGGCCACTATCTGGAAAGAGTATCGAAGCGGGTTTAGAAAGCCCGTTAGTCATTTCATCTACCTGCAAAAAGCAGCTAGAATAGATCATGTCTACTCGATGTTTGCCGTGTCTAGCGCGCCATGAATATGATGAGTACGCTGGATGAGGTAAACTTTATAATCCTAGCTGTGAATGTTAATTCGTTAGTCAGGGTCGAGAGAAGAACCGTCCTTACAAACCTGTTGAAAAACCAACTCCCGGATGTAGTTTTGGTCAGCGAAACTAAGCTAAACCAGAAACACAAATTGGGATACAGCGACTACCATGTAGTGAGAAGAGACCGACCTCCACTCGCTGTCTTATTACGCAAAGGCTTACGCCATAATATTATGTATAGCGGGGATGTACGTAGGTTCCAGGTGTTGGAAGCATGCATCGTATGCATTCCTCTCCATAGTCGGAGGAGAATGTATGTGGTGTCGCTTTATGCACCTGAAGCAACTCAACAAACTCAATTTATAGCAGAGCTCGAGACACTTTTTCGTTGCCTACAGCTTCAATCGGCTGATAATTATTACTTTTTGGCCGGTGATCTTAACGCTAAGCACGCGGCTTGGGGAAATGCAATCTCGAACACTAGAGGTCGACTGCTTCAAAATTGGAGGGAGCAAAATATGATTGAGTACAAACTTAGTTTGTACGCGACGGATATCCCGTCTTTCCCGAGAGGAAATTCTTTTCTGGACTTAGCCCTTATGGACAATAGACTAGAACTGACAAATAACGAACACGCGCGGAACTGTGTACGAGCATTCGATTACGATGACAGTGACCACCTCGGACTTGATGCCGTATTCAGGATCCCAAACGAGCAAACTCAACTGGAGGAGTTCGACCAAGTGCGTTCTTTCGACTATCGAAAGACGAACTGGCCGCGCTTCACCAGAGTCGTAAAGCGAGAATTACGTTTGAGCGAAATTGATCCACCGACAAACAGAAACCTTAAAAACGACGAAATTGACCAAAATTTACTAAAGATGAATGAGGTCCTCACAAGGTCAATGGATCTAGCTATCCCTAAGATAACTAGTTCCGACGACCAGACGGAGAAATATCGAACGCCAACAATCGATGCACTCCACAAACACAAATGTAGGTTGGTCTCCAGGCTTAAACGGCTGCAGAGACAATTTACGGACAGACGAGACCCGGAGATTCGGACATTGAAGTCATTGATCAAAAACCTTAAACAGCTAATATCGGAAAATTATAGAAAATCTGTAAGTTTGTACTGGGGCAAGAAAATTCAGGCTATAAAAACCAGTAGCCCGAATATGTTCCCGCAAATAAATAAAATATTCAGGCGAAAAGATCATAATGACATTCCATGTGTCCGAATTTCCCAAACGACAGAGAACAGACAGACGCTCACGACTGTCGGTATAAGTCCGGAAAGTGTAGACTCGAATGACGGATTTTTCACGATCGAAGATCCTCAGGAGAAGGCGAATTCGATAGGCGCTATCTTCGAGACCGTGTATACGGTGAACAGTCCTGTTCGCCCAAATCGCGATATTGAGGAGAGAGCCTTTCTGAATCACTTTTATCTACGTACCGAACTCCAAGCTTGGCGATCTGAGAATAACGGTTTTACCGTATTCAATGACGAAAACCCTTCAAATGGCATAGTCGCCAATAGCATGATGCTGTTCGTTCAAAAAGATGAACTCCTGGACATCTTCGTATCACTGAAAAATAAAAAGTCGGCGGGAGAGGACGGTGTCCCAAACGTCGTATTGAGACACCTGCCAGTGGAAGCAGTCGATATTTTCACCACGCTGTTTAACAATGCACTGAATAATGCACATTATCCGGTGCACTGGAAAACGGCGGTGGTACATCCTATCCCCAAAAAGGGCAAGGACAAAACAAACCCAGCTAATCTTCGGTCAATAAGCCTTCTGCCGAATGTAAGCAAGGTATTTGAGAAAATAGTCAATAGGGCTCTGCTTGAGTGGGTCGAGGAAAAGAAAATTATCCCGGAAAATCAGTTTGGTTTTCGAGCGAGGCATGACACCATTCATGCCGCGTCGAAACTAGTCTCCGACATCCAATGGAATAAATCCAAAGGACAATGCACAGGGGCCTGTCTGGTTGACTTTGAGAAGGCCTTCGACACCGTATGGTTAGAGGGGCTTTTCTACAAGCTGACCAAACTGGGCATGCGTAAGCCCATGCTATATATGACTTATGAAATGCTTATGGGAAAGAAGTTCGTTGTCAAATGTGGCAACGTAACTTCGAGTAAAGTCTTTGAAATTAAAAACGGTTTACAACAGGGGGCGGTGAACTCCCCGATATTGTTTAACATTTATACAAGTGATCTTGTAGGTTCTCTCAGGCACGCTATAGCGTACGCAGATGATTTAGTGGCGTACAGATCAGGTCCGAAAATCGAGGTCATCAACATACTTTTGCAACGTGACTTCGATCACATTGAGGGATATTGCGATGACTGGAAATTGAGGATCAATTTCCAAAAAACCGAAACAATTCTGTTTAGGACCCCACTGCATAGGGCTTCTTACGATACCAGAAAAAACTGGAAAAATTTGTGTATCATTGGACAGCATGGACGGCCGTTAGCGGTGAGAAGTGAAATCAAATACCTTGGCATCTGGCTTGACAAGTTTCTATATTTTAATAAAAATGTGGATGCTTGTCTGGCCAGGGCTAGGGGGGCTTATGCTCTGACAAGGCGATTGTTTCAAAACAGTCAACTTGATTCAAGGGTGAAAGTCATTTGCTACATGGCCCTCATAAGGCCGATCATCGCTTACGGTTATCCCGTGTGGTTCAATGTATCACCATCCTACATGGAAAGGATACGGCTATTCGAGAGGCGTTGTCTCCGATCCTGCTTAGGGTTGTACCGAACACCAGACTCCGAGTACATAAAATACTATCGGAACGAGGTTCTATACAATGGGGCCCAGTTGAACAGAATTGACAATTTCCTAATTAAGGTGAATCGAAGGCACGCTGCAAGGGCGATGGCTAGCGACAACAGCCTGATCTTCGGGGCTTATTACCCCAATGAAACATATATAGAGAGTGCGCTCATGTCTGGCTTTATTCCACCAGAGGCATTTGTTTATATCGATTCGTTAGGGTTGGTACAAGACAGGAACGGTATCCCGGTTTTATACCACCGCTACCGTGACGCGCGTGACAAACAGCTAATCCGCGACGGGTACGTTGATAATGCTCCGGAGCTCCTCCGCTTTAGCACGGCGGTATCGGATCGCGATAGGATCGAGGCCGAAAGGCAGCGCACCGAATTCTGGTGGCTACACGAGGGAAGTGATTCAGCACTTCCTCTAGACTTTGCGGACTTTTAGTCCAATAACTAGTTCTTCGACAAATTAATTCTAGTACTAGGTCTGTGGCGGGGATTGTGCTCCATATTGGCGTACAATATGGGTGGTTGCATGCTGCCTGTGGACCAAAAGACTCGATCAGGATGGCGACCCCTCGGGGCAAATGCAACGAGGGCTCGCCACCCAGATTATAATTAAGTTTAAGTAGTTAAGTAATCTTAAGTTGTTAAGTAGTCTTAAGTAGTTAAGTAGTATTAAGTATTTAAGTAGTATTAAGTAGTCTTAAGTAGATTAAGTTTTTTTTTATATAAAATTGTCATTAATCAAAGTTTTTTTAAATTTTTCTTTGAAATATAAATTTATTTTAAAATAAAAAAAAAAAGAAACTTGAAGCCGAAAGGCAAAATAAAAACTGTTAGATGTAAGCTTACAGCGCCCGCTAAGGGCCATAATTTAGTTTAAGTAAATATGTTATTGATAAGTTAGATTTAAGCATTTTTGTCTAGTATTAAGTTAATATTTTAAGGAAATAAAAAATGAATTTAAAAGTAAAAGTAACGAAATTTTTTCGATTAACGAAATCAAGCAGCTTCGGTAGCTTTTATTACTTGGATGGCTGACCGGGTATAGACATTTTTAAATTTTTTATTTTTATTTTATTCAATTTGAAAGTCAAAAAAAGTGTTTAAACTTTTTCATCGCTCCCTGATGGTAAAGGCCGCTATCTGGGTAGTGTATCAAAGCGGATTTAGAACGCCCGGTAGGCAGTCCATCAAATTGCAAAATGTCTTCCTTGCATGTCTTCAAATAACGCCGTTAAACGCTGTTGACCGATTGCAACTCGAGGTTGTAAAACGGTTTTAGAGTCATTTAGCGCTCCCTGATGGTAAAGGCCACTATCTGGGTAGTTTATCAAAGCGGATTTAGAAAGCCCGTTAGTCAGTCCATCTTCCTGCAAAATGTCATCCTTGTATCTCTACAAATAACGCCGTTAACCGCTGTTGGCCGATTGCAACTTGAGGTTGTATAACGGTTTTAACGTCTTTCAACGCTCCCTGATAGTAAAAGCCACTATCTGGAAAGAGTATCAAAGTGGATTTAGAAAGCCCGTTAGTCATTTCATCTACTTGCAAAATGTCATCCTTGTATGTCTTCAAATAACGCCGTTAACCGCTGTTGACCGATTGCAACTCGAGGTTGTAAAACGGTTTAAACGTCTTTTATCGCTACCTGATGGCAAAGGCCACTATCTGGGAATTTTAGCAAACCGCATTTAGAAAGCACGTTAGTCAGTCCATCTACCTGCAAAATGTCATCCTTGTATGTCTTCAAATAACGCCGTTAACCGCTGTTGACCGATTGCAACTCGAGGTTATAAAACGGTTTTAACGCCTTTTAACGCTCCCTGATGGTGGAGACCTCTATCTGGGTACTGTACCAAAGCGGTTTTAGAAAGCCCGTTAGTCAGTCCATCAACTTGCAAAATGTCATCCTTGTATGTCTTCAAATAACGCCGTTAACCGCTGTTGACCGATTGAAACTCGAGGTTATATAACGGTTTTAACGTCTTTCAACGCTCCCTGACGGTAAAAGCCACTATCTGGAAAGAGTATCGAAGCGGATTTAGAAAGCCCGTTAGTCATTTCATCTACATGCAAAATGTCATCCTTGTATGTCTTCAAATAACGCCGTTAACCGCTGTTGACCGATTGCAACTCGAGGTTGTAAAACGGTTTAAACGTCTTTTATCGCTACCTGACGGTAAAGGCCACTATCTGGGAATTTTAGCAAACCGCATTTAGAAAGCACGTTAGTCAGTCCATCTACCTGCAAAATGTCATCCTTGTATGTCTTCAAATAACGCCGTTAACCGCTGTTGACCGATTGAAACTCGAGGGTATAAAACGGTTTTAACGCCTTTTAACGCTCCCTGATGGTGGAGACCTCTATCTGGGTACTGTACCAAAGCGGATTTAGAAAGCCCGTTAGTCAGTCCATCAACTTGCAAAATGTCTTCCTTGCACGTCTTCAAATAACGCCGTTAACAGCCGTTGACCGACTGCAACTCGAGGTTGTAAAACGGTTTAAGCGCCTTTTAGCGCTCCCTGATGGTAGAGGCTACTACCTGGGTAGTTTATCAAAGCGGATTTAGAAAGCCCGTTAGTCAGTCCATCTTCCTGCTAAATGTCATTCTTGTATGTCTACAAATAACGCCGTTAACCGCTGTTGACCGATTGCAACTCGAGGTTATATAACGGTTTTAACGTCTTTCAACGCTCCCTGATGGTAAAAGCCACTATCTGGAAAGAGTATCGAAGCGGATTTAGAAAGCCTGTTAGTCAGTCCATCTTCCTGCTAAATGTCGTCCTTGTATCTCTACAAATAACGCCGTTAACCGCTGTTGACCGACTGCAACTCGAGGTTGTAAAACGGTTTAAACGCCTTTTAGCGCTCCCTGATGCTAGAGGCTACTACCTGGGTAGTTTGTCAAAGCGGATTTAGAAAGCTCGTTAGTCAGTCCATCTTCCTGCTAAATGTCATCCTTGTGTGTCTACAAATAACGCCGTTAACCGCTGTTGACCGATTGCAACTCGAGGTTATATAACGGTTTTAACGTCTTGCAACGCTCCCTGATGGTAAAAGCCACTATCTGGAAAGAGTATCGAAGCGGATTTAGAAAGCCCGTTAGTCATTTCATCTACATGCAAAATGTCATCCTTGTATGTCTTCAAATAACGCCGTTAACCGCTGTTGACCGATTGCAACTCGAGGTTGTAAAACGGTTTTAACGTCTTTAAGCGCTCCCTGATGGTAAAGCCCACTATCTGGGTAGTTTATCAAAGCGGAATTAGAAAGCCCGCTAGTTAGTCCAGCTTTCTGCAAAATGTCATCCTTGTATCTCTACAAATAACGCCGTTAACCGCTGTTGACCGACTGCAACTCGAGGTTGTAAAACGGTTTAAACGCCTTTTAGCGCTCCCTGATGGTAGAGGCTACTATCTGGGTAGTTTATCAAAGCGGATTTAGAAAGCCCGTTAGTCAGTCCATCTTCCTGCTAAATGTCATCCTTGTATGTGTACAAATAACGCCGTTAACCGCTGTTGACCGATTGCAACTCGAGGTTATATAACGGTTTTAACGTCTTTCAACGCTCCCTGATAGTAAAAGCCACTATCTGGAAAGAGTATCAAACTGGATTTAGAAAGGACGTTAGTCATTTCATCTACTTGCAAAATGTCATCCTTGTATCTCTACAAATAACGCCGTTAACCGCTGTTGACCGATTGCAACTCGAGGTTGTAAAACGGTTTAAACGTCTTTTATCGCTACCTGATGGTAAAGGCCACTATCTGGGTAGTTTATTAAAGTGGCTTTAGAAAGCCCGTTTGTCAGTCCATCTACCTGTAAAATGGCAACCTTCTACTCCTTCAAATAACACCGTTAGACGTTGTTACCCGACTGCTACTCAAAGTTGAAATACGGTTTTAACGTCTTGTTAAGCGCTGTTGACCGATTGCTACTCAAGGCTTTTAGACGGTTTTAACGTTTTTCATTGCTCGCTGAGGATAAAGTCCACTTTCTGGGAAGCGTATCATAGTGGATTTGGAAAGCTGGTTAGTCAATCCAATTACTTGCCAAATGTCAACCTTTTGCTCCTTCAAATAACGCCGTTAGACATTATAGCACATCTGGTCATATGATTGAACATATGGTTGTGAAATATGATATTCTTAGCGAACACATTTCTCGCATTTGTGTAGCAGAAGTTGATACCGGTTAGCATGTGAATATGTCTAGCAGCCGCCGGGCGATGTACTTGAAATTTATATCTTGCTCTATCCAGAGTCTTTCCAAAGTGTGATTATTTATTTATTCTAACGAAATTTTTTCGCAGTCGCTCTCCAACTCTCGTAGTGGTCAGTCGGCTAGTTAAGTGCGGAAGTACATTTCCAAAGTGAAGTAGTGAATAAGTGGCAAGTTAGCGAAGGAATATTTATCGTCCACGTGGAGTAGTGGTGCTATCACCTGACTCAGGAGTGGGAGTCGTGGGTTCGAGCCCAACCAGACCCCAGTACTTTTAAGTTTTTTTCAATTTACACGGTTGAGAAAAGACTTAAAGAAGAGTGTTTCGGCCGAATTACCGGCTATGGAAACCGGTGCGGTGAAAGAAGTCCCGCAAGAGGGTGGAAGTAGGTCGCCGACAAACAAACGGCAGAAGCTGGCGATGCCTGCATCATCAACAGCAACAACATCAACAGCAACAACATCATCGGCATCTGCTACGGCAGGTATGCCAACAAAGCAGGTACCAGCGACAAGAGCAGCAGCAGAAAGTGCAACGGCAACAACCCAAATGGGGAGGCGGAGGAAGCTAAATCCCGTGCCTAATCTCAACGGGCGGAGATGTATGCAGGTAGCGGAAAATACACCGCTGCCAACAACAATGGAAGAAGAGGAGGAGTGCAACTCGGACCTCGATGAATCCGCGGTTGATGAAGGGGAACCCCGCTACGTTGGCGAGGGAAACCCATATAAAGAGCTCGCAGAGGTTGACGAAGCGCAGCCTGCTGTGAATGATGAGGAGGCCAAGTTGAGCATCCTCATCGCAGAGTTAACGGCTAAACTCGAAAAAATGCGAGAGGCCAGACAAAAAGATGCCCTCGCGGAAAAAGAAAGGAGGCAGAAGCAGAGACAACAACTCGATCTGAAAGCGAAGCCAATGCTTCAGCAGAATAAACTGCAACCAATGCAGCAACGGTTTTCTATGCAACAGCAACATCAGAAGAAGCAACGAGAACAGCCGCAACAGCAGCAGCAACAACAGCAGCACCAACGAATGCAGCAACAACAACAACAGCCGCAACAACACCAGCAGCAAAGACAACAGAAGCAGCAGATGCAACCCCCAAAGGAAAAGAGGGAAGAAGTACCCCCCATCAACGTAAGTTACCTCAGTACTAGTGATAGCATAAAATTATGTAAGAGATACATTAAGGATTTCGCGGTCAAGCATATCTCGGCCCAAAATCATAAGATTGTTTGTAATAGTATTGAGGACTACAAAAAAGTCCGCAAAGCACTGGAGGGGGTTAAGGCAGAGTACTTCACGTACACGCCCAAAACCGAAAAATTAAAAACAATGATTCTAAAGGGAATCGATCCCGCCGCTGTTGATGCGGAGGAGCTCTTAAACGAGCTCAAGAGTTTTGATAGCGACGACCTTAAGTTCGTCGGTGTAAAGCCGTTTTCCGCGGTTAAGGGTAGGGGTGGTAACCGAAGGTTACCATTTTTCCTTGTACAACTAACCCCCAATAGCAAAATCGATAGTCTACGCAGAATCAATCGCGTATACTATCATGCTGTAAAATGGGATAAATTAAAAAGGACAGATCGCATATTGCAATGTATGCGCTGTCAGAGGTTCGGGCATGCCGCTTCTAACTGCAACATGCAGATTAGATGTGTTAAGTGCGACGAGGACCACATTTTAAACGAATGTCCTCTAGGTAGCGATAGAGTAGAAGATATGAGCAAGCTCATATGTGTTCTTTGCGGGAATGCGGGGCACCCTGCTAACTATAAGGGATGTCCTGTATTCCAACAGAAAAAGAAGAGTATGCTAGCTCGGAAACAGGCTGTAGAAGAAGAAAGGCGGCTTAAAAGTCGCTCTTTCACAAATAGGGTTGAGCCCAACATGTCCTATGCCCAAATGGCAGCTGGAACGGGTAGCTCCCAGACATTAAACAGGCCTAAGGTTGCTGAAAAAGCACCTGAAGCCGATTTGGATATGAAAAAGTTCTTGCTGTCATTAGATAGCAAGATCGATCAGTTCCAAAAACAACTAAACGAGCAAGCAGCTAGAATAGATCATATCTATTCGATGTTTGCCGTGTCTAGCGCGCCATGAATATGATGAGTACGCTGGATGAGGTAAACTTTAGGATCCTAGCTGTGAATGTTAATTCATTAGTCAGGGTCGAGAGAAGAACCGTCCTTACAAACCTGTTGAAAAACCAACTCCCGGATGTAGTTTTGGTCAGCGAAACTAAGCTAAACCAGAAACACAAATTGGGATACAGTAACTACCATGTAGTGAGAAGAGACCGACCCCACTCCTCCCAAGGGGGTGGGGTCGCTGTCTTATTACGCAAAGGCTTACGCCATAACATTATATATAGCGGGGATGTACGTAGGTTCCAGGTGTTGGAAGCATGCATCGTATGCATTCCTCTCCATAGTCGGAGGAGAATGTATGTGGTGTCGCTTTATGCACCTGAAGCAACTCAACAAACTCAATTTATAGCAGAGCTCGAGACACTTTTTCGTTGCCTACAGCTTCAATCGGCTGATAATTATTACTTTTTGGCCGGTGATCTTAACGCTAAGCACGCGGCTTGGGGAAATGCAATCTCGAACACTAGAGGTCGACTGCTTCAAAATTGGAGGGAGCAAAATATGATTGAGTACAAACTTAGTTTGTACGCGACGGATATCCCGTCTTTCCCGAGAGGAAATTCTTTTCTGGACTTAGCCCTTATGGACAATAGACTAGAACTGACAAATAACGAACACGCGCGGAACTGTGTACGCGCATTCGATTACGATGACAGTGACCACCTCGGACTTGATGCCGTATTCAGGATCCCAAACGAGCAAACTCAACTGGAGGAGTTCGACCAAGTGCGTTCTTTCGACTATCGAAAGACGAACTGGCCGCGCTTCACCAGAGTCGTAAAGCGAGAATTACGTTTGAGCGAAATCATCCCTCCAACAAACAGAAACCTGACAAACGATGAAATTGACCAAAATTTATTAAAAATGAATGAGGTCATCACAAGGTCAATGAACCTAGCTATCCCTGAGGTAACTAGTTCTGACGACCAGACGGAGAAGTATCGAACGACAACAATCGATGCACTCCACAAACACAAATGTAGGTTGGTCTCCAGGCTTAAACGGCTGCAGAGACAATTTACGGACAGACGAGACCCGGAGATTCGGACATTGAAGTCATTGATCAAAAACCTTAAACAGCTAATATCGGAAAATTATAGAAAATCTGTAAGTTTGTACTGGGGCAAGAAAATTCAGGCTATAAAAACCACTAGCCCGAATATGTTCCCGCAAATAAATAAAATATTCAGGCGAAAAGATCATAATGACATTCCATGTGTCCGAATTTCCCAAACGACAGAGAACAGACAGACGCTCACGACTGTCGGTATAAGTCCGGAAAGTGTAGACTCGAACGACGGATTTTTCACGATCGAAGATCCTCAGGAGAAGGCGAATTCGATAGGCGCTATCTTCGAGACCGTGTATACGGTGAACAGTCCTGTTCGCCCAAATCGCGATATTGAGGAGAGAGCCTTTATGAATCACTTTTATCTTCGTACCGAACTCCAGGCTTGGCGATCTGAGAATAACGGTTTTTCCGTATTCAATGACGAAAACCCTTCAAATGGCATAGTCGCCAATAGCATGATGCTGTTCGTTCAAAAAGATGAACTCCTGGACATCTTCGTATCACTGAAAAATAAAAAGTCGGCGGGAGAGGACGGTGTCCCAAACGTCGTATTGAGACACCTGCCAGTGGAAGCAGTCGATATTTTCACCACGCTGTTTAACAATGCACTGAATAATGCACATTATCCGGTGCACTGGAAAACGGCGGTGGTACATCCTATCCCCAAAAAGGGCAAGGACAAAACAAACCCTGCAAATCTTCGGTCAATAAGCCTTCTGCCGAATGTAAGCAAGGTATTCGAGAAGATAGTCAATAGAGCTCTGCTTAAGTGGGTTGAGGAAAACAAAATTATTCCGGATAATCAGTTTGGTTTTCGAGCGAGGCATGATACCATTCATGCCGCGTCGAAACTAGTGTCCGACATCCAATGGAATAAGTCCAAAAAACAATGCACAGGGGCCTGTCTGGTTGACTTTGAGAAGGCCTTCGACACCGTATGGTTAGAGGGGCTTTTCTACAAGCTGACCAGACTGGGCATGCGTAAGCCCATGCTATATATGATTTATGAAATGCTTATGGGAAAGAAGTTTGTTGTCAAATGTGGCAACGTAATTTCGAGTAAAGCCTTTGAAATTAAAAACGGTTTACAACAGGGGGCGGTGAACTCCCCGATATTGTTTAACATTTATACAAGTGATCTTGTAGGTTCTCTCAGACACGCTATAGCGTACGCAGATGATCTAGTGGCGTACAGATCAGGTCCGAAAATCGAGGTCATCAACACACTTTTGCAACGTGACTTCGATCACATTAAGGGATATTGCGATGATTGGAAATTGAGGATCAATTTCCAAAAAACCGAAACAATTCTGTTCAGGACCCCAGTGCAGAGGGCTTCTTACGATACCAGAAAAAACTGGAAAAAATTTTGTATCATGGGACAGCATGGACGGCCGTTGGCGGTGAGAAGTGAAGTCAAATACCTTGGCATCTGGCTTGACAAGTTTCTATATTTTAATAAAAATGTGGATGCTTGTCTGGCCAGGGCTAGGGGGGCTTATGCTCTGACAAGGCGATTGTTTCAAAACAGTCAACTTGATTCAAGGGTGAAAGTCATTTGCTACATGGCCCTCATAAGGCCGATCATCGCTTACGGTTATCCCGTGTGGTTCAATGTATCACCATCCTACATGGAAAGGATACGGCTATTCGAGAGGCGTTGTCTCCGATCCTGCTTAGGGTTGTACCGAACACCAGACTCCGAGTACATAAAATACTATCGGAACGAGGTTCTATACAATGGGGCCCAGTTGAACAGAATTGACAATTTCCTAATTAAGGTGAATCGAAGGCACGCTGCAAGGGCGATGGCTAGCGACAACAGCCTGATCTTCGGGGCTTATTACCCCAATGAAACATATATAGAGAGTGCGCTCATGTCTGGCTTTATTCCACCAGAGGCATTTGTTTATATCGATTCGTTAGGGTTGGTACAAGACAGGAACGGTATCCCGGTTTTATACCACCGCTACCGTGACGCGCGTGACAAGCGGCTAATCCGCGACGGGTACGTTGACAATGCTCCGGAGCTCCTCCGCTTTAGCACGGCGGTATCGGATCGCGATAGGACCGAGGCCGAAAGGCAGCGCACCGAATTCTGGTGGCTACACGAGGGAAGTGATTCAGCACTTCCTCTAGACTTTGCGGACTTTTAGTCCAATAATTAGTTCTTAAAAAAATTATTCTAGTACTAGGTCTGTGGCGGGGATTGTGCTCCATATTGGCGTACAATATGGGTTGTTGCATGCTGCCTGTGGACCAAAAGACTCGGTCAGGATGGCGACCCCTCGGGGCATATGCAACGAGGGCTCGCCACCCAGATTATAATTAAGTTTAAGTAGTTAAGTAATCTTAAGTAGTTAAGTAGTCTTAAGTAGTTAAGTAGTATTAAGTATTTAAGTAGTATTAAGTAGTCTTAAGTAGATTAAGTTTTTTTTATATATATAAAATTGTCATTAATCAAAGTTTTTTAAATTTTTCTTTGAAATATAAATTTATTTTAAAATAAAAAAAAAAGAAACTTGAAGCCGAAAGGCAAAATAAAAACTGTTAGATGTAAGCTTACAGCGCCCGCTAAGGGCCATAATTTAGTTTAAGTAAATATGTTATTGATAAGTTAGATTTAAGCATTTTTGTCTAGTATTAATTTAATATTTTAAGGAAATAAAAAATGAATTTAAAAGTAAAAAGTACGAAATTTTTTCGATCAACGAAATCAAGCAGCTTCGGTAGCTTTTATTACTTGGATGGCTGACCGGGTATAGACATTTTTAAATTTTTTATTTTTATTTTATTCAATTTGAAAGTCAAAAAAAGTGTTTAAACTTTTTCATCGCTCCCTGATGGTAAAGGCCGCTATCTGGGTAGTGTATCAAAGCGGATTTAGAAAGCCCGTTAGTCATTTCATCTACTTGCAAAATGTCATCCTTGTATATCTTCAAAAAACGCCGTTAACCGCTGTTGGCCGATTGCAACTTTAGGTTGTATAACGGTTTTAACGTTTTCAACGCTCCCTGATAGTAAAAGCCACTATCTGGAAAGAGTATCAAAGTGGATTTAGAAAGCCCGTTAGTCATTTCATCTACTTGCAAAATGTCATCCTTGTATGTCTTCAAATAACGCCGTTAACCGCTGTTGACCGATTGCAACTCGAGGTTGTAAAACGGTTTAAACGTCTTCTATCGCTACCTGATGGTAAAGGCCACTATCTGGGAATTTTAGCAAACCGCATTTAGAAAGCACGTTAGTCAGTCCATCTACCTGCAAAATGTCATCCTTGTATGTCTTCAAATAACGCCGTTAACCGCTGTTGACCGATTGAAACTCGAGGTTGTAAAACGGTTTTAACGCCTTTTAACGCTCTCTGATGGTGGAGACCTCTATCTGGGTACTGTACCAAAGCGGATTTAGAAAGCCCGTTAGTCAGTCCATCAACTTGCAAAATGTCTTCCTTGCATGTCTTCAAATAACGCCGTTAACAGCTGTTGACCGACTGCAACTCGAGGTTGTAAAACGGTTTAAGCGCCTTTTAGCGCTCCCTGATGGTAGAGGCTACTATCTGTGTAGTTTATCAAAGCGGATTTAGAAAGCCCGTTAGTCAGTCCATCTTCCTGCTAAATGTCATCCTTGTATCTCTACAAATAACGCCGTTACCCTCTGTTGACCGACTGCAACTCGAGGTTGTAAAACGGTTTAAACGCCTCTTAGCGCTCCCTGATGGAAAAGGCCACTATCTGGGTAGTTTATCAGAGCGGATTTAGAAAGCCCGTTAGTCAGTCCATCTTCCTGCAAAATGTCATCCTTGTATCTCTACAAATAACGCCGTTAACCGCTGTTGACCGACTGCAACTCGAGGTTGTAAAACGGTTTAAACGCCTTTTAGCGCTCCCTGATGGTAAAGGCCACTATCTGGGTAGTTTATCAAAGCGGATTTAGAAAGCCCGTTAGTCAGTCCATCTTCCTGCAAAATGTCGTCCTTGTATCTCTACAAATAACGCCGTTAACCGCTGTTGACCGACTGCAACTCGAGGTTGTAAAACGGTTTAAACGCCTTTTAGCGCTCCCTGATGGTAGAGGCTACTATCTGGGTAGTTTATCAAAGCGGATTTAGAAAGCCCGTTTGTCAGTCCATCTTCCTGCTAAATGTCATCCTTGTATGTTTACAAATAACGCCGTAAACCGCTGTTGACCGATTGCAACTCGAGGTTGTAAAACGGTTTTAACGTCTTTTAGCGCTCCCTGATGGTAAAGCCCACTATCTGGGTAGTTTATCAAAGCGGAATTAGAAAGCCCGCTAGTCAGTCCAGCTTCCTGCAAAATGTCATCCTTGTATCTCTACAAATAACGCCGTTAACCGCTGCTGACCGACTGCAACTCGAGGTTGTAAAACGGTTTCAACACCTTTTAGCGCTCCCTGATGGTAGAGGCTACTATCTGGGTAGTTTATCAAAGCGGATTTAGAAAGCCCGTTAGTCAGTCCATCTTCCTGCTAAATGTCATCCTTGTATGTCTACAAAGAACGCCGTTAACCGCTGTTGACCGATTGCAACTCGAGGTTATACAACGGTTTTAACGTCTTTCAACGCTCCCTTATGGTAAAGGCCACTATCTGGAAAGAGTATCGAAGCGGATTTATAAAGCCCGTTAGTCATTTCATCTACCTGCAAAAGGTCATCCTTGTATGTCTTCAAATAACGCCGTTAGCCGCTGTTGACCGATTGCAACTCGAGGTTATAAAACGATTTTAACGTCTCTTAGCGCTCCCTGATGGTAAAGCCCACTATCTGGGTAGTTTATCAAAGCGGAATTAGAAAGCCCGCTAGTCAGTCCAGCTTCCTGCAAAATGTCATCCTTGTATCTCTACAAATAACGCCGTTAACCGCTGTTGACCGATTGCAACTCGAGGTAGTAAAACGGTTTAAATGTCTTTTATCGCTACCTGATGGTAAAGGCCACTATCTGGGTAGTTTATCAAAGCGGATTTAGAAAGCCCGTTAGTCAGTCCATCTTCCTGCGAAATGTCATCCTTGTATCTCTACAAATAACGCCGTTAACCGCTGTTGACCGATTGCAACTCGAGGCAGTAAAACGGTTTAAACGTCTTTTATCGCTACCTGATGTTAAAGGCCACTATCTGGGAATTTTAGCAAAGCGCATTTAAAAAGCCCGTTAGTCAGTCCATCTACCTGCAAAATGTCATCCTTGTATGTCTTCAAATAACGCCGTTAACCGCTGTTGACCGATTGAAACTCGAGGTTGTAAAACGGTTTTAACGTCTTTTAACGCTCCCGGATGGTGGAGACCACTATCTAGGTACTGTACCAAAGCGGATTTAGAAAGCCCGTTAGTCAGTCCATCAACTTGAAAAATGCCTTCCTTGCATGTCTTTAAATAACGCCGTTAAATGCTGTTGACCGACTGCAACTCGAGGTTGTAAAACGGTTTAAACGTCTTTTAGCTTTTAGACGGTTTTAACGTTTTTCATTGCTCGCTGAGGATAAATTCCACTTTCTGGGAAGCGTATCATAGTGGATTTGGAAAGCTGGCTAGTCAATCCAATTACTTGCCAAATGTCAACCTTTTGCTCCTTCAAATAACGCCGTTAGACATTATAGCACATCTGGTCATATGATTGAACGTATGGTTGTGAAATATGATATTCTTAGCGAACACATTTCTCGCATTTGTGTAGCAGAAGTTGAAACCGGTTAGCAAGTGAATATGTCTAGCAGCCGCCGGGCGATGTACTTGAAATTTATATCTTGTTCTATCCAGAGTCTTTCCAAAGTGTGATTATTTATTTATTCTAACGAAATTTTTTCGATCAACAAAATCAAGCAGCTTCGGTAGCTTTTATTACTTGGATGGATGACCGAGTATAGACATTTTTTATTTTTATTTTATTCAATTTGAAAGTCAAAAAAAGGGTTTAAACTTTTTCATCTCTCCCTGATGGTAAAGGCCGCTATCTGGGTAGTGTATCAAAGCGGATTTAGAACGCCCGGTAGGCAGTCCATCTAATTGCAAAATGTCGTCATTGCATGTCTTCAAATAACGCCGGTAACCGCTGTTGACCGGTTGTAAATCGGTTTGTAAATCGGTTTTAACGTCTTTTAACGCTCCCTGATGGTAAAGTCCACTTTCTGGGATGAATATTAAAGCGGATTTAGAAAGCCCGTTAGTCAGTCCATCTACTTGCAAAATGTCATCCTTGTATGTTTTCAAATAACGCCGTTAACCGCTGTTGGCCGATTGCAACTTTAGGTTGTATAACGGTTTTAACGTCTTTCAACGCTCCCTGATAGTAAAAGCCACTATCTGGAAAGAGTATCAAAGTGGATTTAGAAAGCCCGTTAGTCATTTCATCTACTTGCAAAATGTCATCCTTGTATGTCTTCAAATAACGCTGTTAACCGCTGTTGACCGATTGTCACTCGAGGTTGTAAAACGGTTTAAACGTCTTTTATCGCTACCTGATGGTAAAGGCCACTATCTGGGAATTTTAGCAAACCGCATTTAGAAAGCACGTTAGTCAGTCCATCTACCTGCAAAATGTCATCCTTGTATGTCTTCAAATAACGCCGTTAACCGCTGTTGACCGATTGAAACTCGAGGTTGTAAAACGGTTTTGACGCCTTTTAACGCTCCCTGATGGTGAAGACCTCTATCTGGGTACTGTACCAAAGCGGACTTAGAAAGCCCGTTAGTCAGTCCATCAACTTGCAAAATGTCTTCCTTGCATGTCTTCAAATAACGCCGTTAACAGCTGTTGACCGACTGCAACTCGAGGTTGCAAAACGGTTTAAGCGCCTTTTAGCGCTCCCTGATGGTAGAGGCTACTATCAGGGTAGTTTATCAAAGCGGACTTAGAAAGCCCGCTAGTCAGTCCATCTTCCTGCTAAATGTCATCCTTGTATCTCTACAAATAACGCCGTTACCCGCTGTTGACCGACTGCAACTCGAGGTTGTAAAACGGTTTAAACGCCTCTTAGCGCTCCCTGATGGAAAAGGCCACTATCTGGGTAGTTTATCAAAGCGGATTTAGAAAGCCCGTTAGTCAGTCCATCTTCCTGCAAAATGTCATCCTTGTATCTCTACAAATAACGCCGTTAACCGCTGTTGACCGATTGCAACTCGAGGTTGTAAAACGGTTTAAACGCCTTTTAGCGGTCCCTGATGGTAAAGGCCACTATCTGGGTAGTTTATCAAAGCGGATTTAGAAAGCCCGTTAGTCAGTCCATCTTCCTGCAAAATGTCGTGCTTGTATCTCTACAAATAACGCCGTTAACCGCTGTTGACCGACTGCAACTCGAGGTTGTAAAACGGTTTAAACGCCTTTTAGCGCTCCCTGATGGTAGAGGCTACTATCTGGGTAGTATATCAAAGCGGATTTAGAAAGCCCGTTAGTCAGTCCATCTTCCTGCTAAATGTCATCCTTGTATGTTTACAAATAACGCCGTAAACCGCTGTTGACCGATTGCAACTCGAGGTTGTAAAACGGTTTAAACGCCTTTTAGCGGTCCCTGATGGTAAAGGCCACTATCTGGGTAGTTTATCAAAGCGGATTTAGAAAGCCCGTTAGTCAGTCCATCTTCCTGCAAAATGTCGTCCTTGTATCTCTACAAATAACGCCGTTACCCGCTGTTGACCGACTGCAACTCGAGGTTGTAAAACGGTTTAAACGCCTCTTAGCGCTCCCTGATGGAAAAGGCCACTATCTGGGTAGTTTATCAAAGCGGATTTAGAAAGCCCGTTAGTCAGTCCATCTTCCTGCAAAATGTCATCCTTGTATCTCTACAAATAACGCCGTTAACCGCTGTTGACCGACTGCAACTCGAGGTTGTAAAACGGTTTAAACGCCTTTTAGCGGTCCCTGATGGTAAAGGCCACTATCTGGGTAGTTTATCAAAGCGGACTTAGAAAGCCCGTTAGTCAGTCCATCTTCCTGCTAAATGTCATCCTTGTATGTCTACAAATAACGCCGTTAACCGCTGTTGACCGATTGCAACTCGAGGTTATATAACGGTTTTAACGTCTTTCAACGCTCCCTGATGGTAAAGGCCACTATCTGGAAAGAGTATCGAAGCGGATTTAGAAAGCCCGTTAGTCATTTCATCTACCTGCAAAATGTCGTCCTTGTATGTCTTCAAATAACGCCGTTAACCGCTGTTGACCGATTGCAACTCGAGGTTGTCAAACGGTTTTAACGTCTTTTAGCGCTCCCTGATGGTAAGGCCCACTATCTGGGTAGTTTATCAAAGCGGAATTAGAAAGCCCGCTAGTCAGTCCAGCTTCCTGCAAAATGTCATCCTTGTATCTCTACAAATAACGCCGTTAACCGCTGCTGACCGACTGCAACTCGAGGTTATAAAACGGTTTAAACGCCTTTTAGCGCTCCCTGATGGTAGAGGCTACTATCTGGGTAGTTTATCAAAGCGGATTTAGAAAGCCCGTTAGTCAGTCCATCTTCCTGCTAAATGTCATCCTTGTATGTCTACAAATAACGCCGTTAACCGCTGTTGACCGATTGCAACTCGAGGTTATATAACGGTTTTAACGTCTTTCAACGCTCCCTGATGGTAAAGGCCACTATCTGGAAAGAGTATCGAAGCGGGTTTAGAAAGCCCGTTAGTCATTTCATCTACCTGCAAAATGTCATCCTTGTATGTCTTCAAATAACGCCGTTAACCGCTGTTGACCGATTGCAACTCGAGGTTGTAAAACGGTTTTAACGTCTTTTAGCGCTCCCTGATGGTAAAGCCCACTATCTGGGTAGTTTATCAAAGCGGAATTAGAAATCCCGCTAGTCAGTCCAGCTTCCTGCAAAATGTCATCCTTGTATCTCTACAAATAACGCCGTTAACCGCTGTTGACCGATTGCAACTCGAGGTTGTAAAACGGTTTAAACGTCTTTTATCGCTACCTGATGGTAAAGGCCACTATCTGGGTAGTTTATTAAAGTGGCTTTAGAAAGCCCGTTTGTCAGTCCATCTACCTGTAAAATGGCAACCTTCTACTCCTTCAAATAACACCGTTAGACGTTGTTACCCGACTGCTACTCAAAGTTGAAATACGGTTTTTACGTCTTGTTAAGCGCTGTTGATCGGTTGCTACTCAAGGCTTTTAGACGGATTTAACGTTTTTCATTGCTCGCTGAGGATAAAGTCCACTTTCTGGGAAGCGTATCATAGTGGATTTGGAAAGCTGGTTAGTCAATCCAATTACTTGCCAAATGTCAACCTTTTGCTCCTTCAAATAACGCCGTTAGACATTATAGCACATCTGGTCATATGATTGAACATATGGTTGTGAAATATGATATTCTTAGCTAACACATTTCTCGCATTTGTGTAGCAGAAGTTGAAACCGGTTAGCAAGTGAATATGTCTAGCAGCCGCCGGGCAATGTACTTGAAATTTATATCTTGCTCTATCCAGAGTCTTTCCAAAGTGTGATTATTTATTTATTCTAGCGAAATTTTTTCGATCAACGAAATCAAGCAGCTTCGGTAGCTTTTATTACTTGGATGGCTGACCGGGTATAGACATTTTTAAATTTTTTATTTTTATTTTATTCAATTTGAAAGTCAAAAAAAGTGTTTAAACTTTTTCATCGCTCCCTGATGGTAAAGGCCGCTATCTGGGTAGTGTATCAAAGCGGATTTAGAACGCCCGCTAGTCAGTCCAGCTTCCTGCAAAATGTCATCCTTGTATCTCTACAAATAACGCCGTTAACCGCTGCTGACCGACTGCAACTCGAGGTTGTAAAACGGTTTCAACGCCTTTTAGCGCTCCCTGATGGTAGAGGCTACTATCTGGGTAGTTTATCAAAGCGGATTTAGAAAGCCCGTTAGTCAGTCCATCTTCCTGCGAAATGTCGTCCTTGTATCTCTACAAATAACGCCGTTAACCGTTGTTGACCGACTGCAACTCGAGGTTGTAAAACGGTTTAAACGCCTTTTAGCGCTACCTGATGTTAAAGGCCACTATCTGGGAATTTTAGCAAAGCGCATTTAAAAAGCCCGTTAGTCAGTCCATCTACCTGCAGAATGTCATCCTTGTATGTCTTCAAATAACGCCGTTAACCGCTGTTGACCGATTGAAACTCGAGGTTGTAAAACGGTTTTAACGCCTTTTAACGCTCCCGGATGGTGGAGACCACTATCTAGGTACTGTACCAAAGCGGATTTAGAAAGCCCGTTAGTCAGTCCATCAACTTGAAAAATGCCTTCCTTGCATGTCTTTAAATAACGCCGTTAAACGCTGTTGATCGATTGCAACTCGAGGTTGTAAAACGGTTTTAGAGTCTTTTAGCGCTCCCTGATGGTAAAAGCCACTATCTGGAAAGAGTATCGAAGCGGATTTAGAAAGCCCGTTAGTCATTTCATCTACCTGCAAAAGGTCATCCTTGTATGTCTTCAAATAACGCCGTTAGCCGCTGTTGACCGATTGCAACTCGAGGTTATAAAACGATTTTAACGTCTTTTAGCGCTCCCTGATGGTAAAGCCCACTATCTGGGTAGTTTATCAAAGCGGAATTAGAAAGCCCGCTAGTCAGTCCAGCTTCCTGCAAAATGTCATCCTTGTAACTCTACAAATAACGCCGTTAACCGCTGTTGACCGATTGCAACTCGAGGTAGTAAAACGGTTTAAATGTCTTTTATCGCTACCTGATGGTAAAGGCCACTATCTGGGTAGTTTATCAAAGCGGATTTAGAAAGCCCGTTAGTCAGTCCATCTTCCTGCGAAATGTCGTCCTTGTACCTCTACAAATAACGCCGTTAACCGTTGTTGACCGACTGCAACTCGAGGTTGTAAAACGGTTTAAACGCCTTTTAGCGCTCTCTGATGGTAGAGGCTACTATCTGGGTAGTTTATCAAAGCGGATTTAGAAAGCCCGTTAGTCAGTCCATCTTCCTGCTAAATGTCATCCTTGTATGTCTACAAATAACGCCGTTAACCGCTGTTGACCGATTGCAACTCGAGGTTGTAAAATTGTTTTAACGCCTTTTAGCGCTCCCTGATGGTAAAGCGCACTATCTGGGTAGTTTATCAAAGCGGAATTAGAAAGCCCGCTAGTCAGTCCAGCTTCCTGCAAAATGTCATCCTTGTATCTCTACAAATAACGCCGTTAACCGCTGTTGACCGATTGCAACTCGAGGCAGTAAAACGGTTTAAACGTCTTTTATCGCTACCTGATGTTAAAGGCCACTATCTGGGAATTTTAGCAAAGCGCATTTAAAAAGCCCGTTAGTCAGTCCATCTACCTGCAAAATGTCATCCTTGTATGTCTTCAAATAACGCCGTTAACCGCTGTTGACCGATTGAAACTCGAGGTTGTAAAACGGTTTTAACGCCTTTTAACGCTCCCGGATGGTGGAGACCACTATCTAGGTACTGTACCAAAGCGGATTTAGAAAGCCCGTTAGTCAGTCCATCAACTTGAAAAATGCCTTCCTTGCATGTCTTTAAATAACGCCGTTAAACGCTGTTGATCGATTGCAACTCGAGGTTGTAAAACGGTTTTAGAGTCTTTTAGCGCTCCCTGATGGTAAAAGCCACTATCTGGAAAGAGTATCGAAGCGGATTTAGAAAGCCCGTTAGTCATTTCATCTACCTGCAAAATGTCATTGTTGTATGTCTTCAAATAACGCCGTTAACCGCTGTTGACCGATTGCAACTCGAGGTTATAAAACGGTTTTAACGTCTTTTAGCGCTCCCTGATGGTAAAGCCCACTATCTGGGTAGTTTATTAAAGCGGATTTAGAAAGCTCGTTAGTCAGTCCATCTTCCTGCTAAATGTCATCCTTGTATCTCTACAAATAACGCCGTTAACCGCTGTTGACCGACTGCAACTCGAGGTTGTAAAACGGTTTAAACGCCTTTTAGCGCTCCCTGATGGTAGAGGCTACTATCTGGGTAGTTTATTAAAGCGGATTTAGAAAGCCCGCTAGTCAGTCCAGCTTCCTGCAAAATGTCATCCTTGTATCTCTACAAATAACGCCGTTAACCGCTGTTGACCGACTGCAACTCGAGGTTGTAAAACGGCTTAAACGCCTTTTAGCGCTCCCTGATGGTAGAGGCTACTATCTGGGTAGTTTATCAAAGCGGATCTAGAAAGCTCGTTAGTCAGTCCATCTACTTGCAAAATGTCATCCTTGTGTGTCTACAAATAACGCCGTTAACCGCTGTTGACCGATTGCAACTCGAGGTTGTAAAACGGTTTAAACGTCTTTTAGCTTTTAGACGGTTTTAACGTTTTTCATTGCTCGCTGAGGATAAATTCCACTTTCTGGGAAGCGTATCATAGTGGATTTGGAAAGCTGGCTAGTCAATCCAATTACTTGCCAAATGTCAACCTTTTGCTCCTTCAAATAACGCCGTTAGACATTATAGCACATCTGGTCATATGATTGAACATATGGTTGTGAAATATGATATTCTTAGCGAACACATTTCTCGCATTTGTGTAGCAGAAGTTGAAACCGGTTAGCAAGTGAATATGTCTAGCAGCCGCCGGGCGATGTACTTGAAATTTATATCTTGCTCTATCCAGAGTCTTTCCAAAGTGTGATTATTTATTTATTCTAACGAAATTTTTTCGATCAACGAAATCAAGCAGCTTCGGTAGCTTTTATTACTTGGATGGATGACCGGGTATAGACATTTTTTATTTTTATTTTATTCAATTTGAAAGTCAAAAAAAGGGTTTAAACTTTTTCATCGCTCCCTGATGGTAAAGGCCGCTATCTGGGTAGTGTATCAAAGCGGATTTAGAACGCCCGGTAGGCAGTCCATCTAATTGCAAAATGTCGTCATTGCATGTCTTCAAATAACGCCGGTAACCGCTGTTGACCGGTTGTAAATCGGTTTGTAAATCGGTTTTAACGTCTTTTAACGCTCCCTGATGGTAAAGTCCACTTTCTGGGATGAATATTAAAGCGGATTTAGAAAGCCCGTTAGTCAGTCCATCTACTTGCAAAATGTCATCCTTGTATGTCTTCAAATAACGCCGTTAACCGCTGTTGGCCGATTGCAACTTTAGGTTGTATAACGGTTTTAACGTCTTTCAACGCTCCCTGATAGTAAAAGCCACTATCTGGAAAGAGTATCAAAGTGGATTTAGAAAGCCCGTTAGTCATTTCATCTACTTGCAAAATGTCATCCTTGTATGTCTTCAAATAACGCCGTTAACCGCTGTTGACCGATTGCAACTCGAGGTTGTAAAACGGTTTAAACGTCTTTTATCGCTACCTGATGGTAAAGGCCACTATCTGGGAATTTTAGCAAACCGCATTTAGAAAGCACGTTAGTCAGTCCATCTACCTGCAAAATGTCATCCTTGTATGTCTTCAAATAACGCCGTTTACCGCTGTTGACCGATTGAAACTCGAGGTTGTAAAACGGTTTTGACGCCTTTTAACGCTCCCTGATGGTGGAGACCTCTATCTGGGTACTGTACCAAAGCGGACTTAGAAAGCCCGTTAGTCAGTCCATCAACTTGCAAAATGTCTTCCTTGCATGTCTTCAAATAACGCCGTTAACAGCTGTTGACCGACTGCAACTCGAGGTTGTAAAACGGTTTAAGCGCCTTTTAGCGCTCCCTGATGGTAGAGGCTACTATCTGGGTAGTTTATCAAAGCGGACTTAGAAAGCCCGCTAGTCAGTCCATCTTCCTGCTAAATGTCATCCTTGTATCTCTACAAATAACGCCGTTACCCGCTGTTGACCGACTGCAACTCGAGGTTGTAAAACGGTTTAAACGCCTCTTAGCGCTCCCTGATGGAAAAGGCCACTATCTGGGTAGTTTATCAAAGCGGATTTAGAAAGCCCGTTAGTCAGTCCATCTTCCTGCAAAATGTCATCCTTGTATCTCTACAAATAACGCCGTTAACCGCTGTTGACCGACTGCAACTCGAGGTTGTAAAACGGTTTAAACGCCCTTTAGCGGTCCCTGATGGTAAAGGCCACTATCTGGGTAGTTTATCAAAGCGGATTTAGAAAGCCCGTTAGTCAGTCCATCTTCCTGCAAAATGTCGTCCTTGTATCTCTACAAATAACGCCGTTAACCGCTGTTGACCGACTGCAACTCGAGGTTGTAAAACGGTTTAAACGCATTTTAGCGCTCCCTGATGGTAGAGGCTACTATCTGGGTAGTTTATCAAAGCGGATTTAGAAAGCCCGTTAGTCAGTCCATCTTCCTGCTAAATGTCATCCTTGTATGTTTACAAATAACGCCGTAAACCGCTGTTGACCGATTGCAACTCGAGGTTGTAAAACGGTTTAAACGCCTTTTAGCGGTCCCTGATGGTAAAGGCCACTATCTGGGTAGTTTATCAAAGCGGATTTAGAAAGCCCGTTAGTCAGTCCATCTTCCTGCAAAATGTCGTCCTTGTATCTCTACAAATAACGCCGTTAACCGCTGTTGACCGACTGCAACTCGAGGTTGTAAAACGGTTTAAACGCCTTTTAGCGGTCCCTGATGGTAAAGGCCACTATCTGGGTAGTTTATCAAAGCGGACTTAGAAAGCCCGTTTGTCAGTCCATCTTCCTGCTAAATGTCATCCTTGTATGTCTACAAATAACGCCGTTAACCGCTGTTGACCGATTGCAACTCGAGGTTATATAACGGTTTTAACGTCTTTCAACGCTCCCTGATGGTAAAGGCCACTATCTGGAAAGAGTATCGAAGCGGATTTAGAAAGCCCGTTAGTCATTTCATCTACCTGCAAAATGTCATCCTTGTATGTCTTCAAATAACGCCGTTAACCGCTGTTGACCGATTGCAACTCGAGGTTGTCAAACGGTTTTAACGTCTTTTAGCGCTCCCTGATGGTAAGGCCCACTATCTGGGTAGTTTATCAAAGCGGAATTAGAAAGCCCGCTAGTCAGTCCAGCTTCCTGCAAAATGTCATCCTTGTATCTCTACAAATAACGCCGTTAACCGCTGCTGACCGACTGCAACTCGAGGTTGTAAAACGGTTTAAACCCCTTTTAGCGCTCCCTGATGGTAGAGGCTACTACCTGGGTAGTTTATCAAAACGGATTTAGAAAGCCCGTTAGTCAGTCCATCTTCCTGCTAAATGTCATCCTTGTATGTCTACAAATAACGCCGTTAACCGCTGTTGACCGATTGCAACTCGAGGTTATAAAACGGTTTTAACGTCTTTTAGCGCTCCCTGAGGGTAAAGCCCACTATCTGGGTAGTTTATCAAAGCGGAATTAGAAAGCCCGCTAGTCAGTCCAGCTTCCTGCAAAATGTCATCCTTGTATCTCTACAAATAACGCCGTTAACCGCTGTTGACCGACTGCAACTCGAGGTTGTAAAACGGTTTAAACGTCTTTTATCGCTACCTGATGGTAAAGGCCACTATCTGGGTAGTGGCTTTAGAAAGCCCGTTTGTCAGTCCATCTACCTGTAAAATGGCAACCTTCTACTCCTTCAAATAACACCGTTAGACGTTGTTACCCGACTGCTACTCAAAGTTGAAATACGGTTTTTACGTCTTGTTAAGCGCTGTTGATCGGTTGCTACTCAAGGCTTTTAGACGGATTTAACGTTTTTCATTGCTCGCTGAGGATAAAGTCCACTTTCTGGGAAGCGTATCATAGTGGATTTGGAAAGCTGGTTAGTCAATCCAATTACTTGCCAAATGTCAACCTTTTGCTCCTTCAAATAACGCCGTTAGACATTATAGCACATCTGGTCATATGATTGAACATATGGTTGTGAAATATGATATTCTTAGCTAACACATTTCTCGCATTTGTGTAGCAGAAGTTGAAACCGGTTAGCAAGTGAATATGTCTAGCAGCCGCCGGGCAATGTACTTGAAATTTATATCTTGCTCTATCCAGAGTCTTTCCAAAGTGTGATTATTTATTTATTCTAGCGAAAGTTTTTCGATCAACGAAATCAAGCAGCTTCGGTAGCTTTTATTACTTGGATGGCTGACCGGGTATAGACATTTTTTATTTTTATTTTATTCAATTTGAAAGTCAAAAAAAGTGTTTAAACTTTTTCATCGCTCCCTGATGGTAAAGGCCGCTATCTGGGTAGTGTATCAAAGCGGATTTAGAACGCCCGGTAGGCCGTCCATCTAATTGCAAAATGTCGTCATTGCATGTCTTCAAATAACGCCGGTAACCGCTGTTGACCGGTTGTAAATCGGTTTGTAAATCGGTTTTAACGTCTTTTAACGCTCCCTGATGGTAAAGTCCACTTTCTGGGATGAATATTAAAGCGGATTTAGAAAGCCCGCTAGTCAGTCCAGCTTCCTGCAAAATTTCATCCTTGTATCTCTACAAATAACGCCGTTAACCGCTGTTGACCGATTGCAACTCGAGGCAGTAAAACGGTTTAAACGTCTTTTATCGCTACCTGATGTTAAAGGCCACTATCTGGGAATTTTAGCAAAGCGCATTTAGAAAGCCCGTTAGTCAGTCCATCTACCTGCAAAATGTCATCCTTGTATGTCTTCAAATAACGCCGTTAACCGCTGTTGACCGATTGAAACTCGAGGTTGTAAAACGGTTTTAACGCCTTTTAACGCTCCCGGATGGTGGAGACCACTATCTAGGTACTATACCAAAGCGGATTTAGAAAGCCCGTTAGTCAGTCCATCAACTTGAAAAATGTCTTCCTTGCATGTCTTCAAATAACGCCGTTAAACGCTGTTGATCGATTGCAACTCGAGGTTGTAAAACGGTTTTAGAGTCTTTTAGCGCTCCCTGATGGTAAAAGCCGCTATCTGGAAAGAGTATCGAAGCGGATTTAGAAAGCCCGTTAGTCATTTCATCTACCTGCAAAATGTCATCCTTGTATGTCTTCAAATAACGCCGTTAACCGCTGTTGACCGATTGCAACTCGAGGTTATAAAACGGTTTTAACGTCTTTTAGCGCTCCCTGATGGTAAAGCCCACTATCTGGGTAGTTTATTAAAGCGGATTTAGAAAGCTCGTTAGTCAGTCCATCTTCCTGCTAAATGTCATCCTTGTATCTCTACAAATAACGCCGTTAACCGCTGTTGACCGACTGCAACTCGAGGTTGTAAAACGGTTTAAACGCCTTTTAGCGCTCCCTGATGGTAGAGGCTACTATCTGGGTAGTTTATTAAAGCGGATTTAGAAAGCCCGCTAGTCAGTCCAGCTTCCTGCAAAATGTCATCCTTGAATCTCTACAAATAACGCCGTTAACCGCTGTTGACCGACTGCAACTCGAGGTTGTAAAACGGCTTAAACGCCTTTTAGCGCTTTTTTAACTTTTAAACTCATTTTTTATTTACTTAAAATATTAACTTACTACTAGACAAAAATGCTTAAATCTAACTTATCAATAACTGGTTTACTTAATCTAACTTATCGGCCCTTAGTGGGCGCTGTAAGCTTATATTTAGCTGTTTTATTTTGCCTTTAGGCTTATATTTGTCGGTTTTTTGTTTTATATTTAATTTTAATTTACAAAGAAAAAATTTAAAACTTTGTTTAGTGACCTTTTTTTTTGTTTTATATAAAAGCTTAATCTAGATTATATATAACTTAAGACTACTTAAACTACTTAAGCCTAACTTAAGACTACTTAAGCCTAACTTAAGACTACTTAACTACTTAAACCTAACTTAATTATAATCGGGGTGGCGAGCCCTCGTTGCGCATGCCCCGAGGGGTCGCCATCCTGATTGCGTCTTTCGGTCCCACGGCAGCCTGCGTTCAACCATATTGTACGCCAATATGGTGCACAAGCCCCAACCGCAGACCTTGTTCCTAATTTAAAATCTTACCTATGGAGTTGGACTAAAAGTCCGCAAAGTCCTGAGGAAGTGCAGAATCACCCTCCTCATATAGCCACCAGAATTCAGTGCGCTGTTTTGCAGCATCGATCCTATCGCGATCCGATACCGCCGTGCTAAAGCGGAGGAGCTCCGGAGCATTGTCGACGTACCCGTCGCGGATTAGCCGTTTGTCCCGCGCGTCACGATAGCGGTGGTATAAAACCGGGATACCGTTCCTGTCTTGTACTAACCCTAACGAATCGATGTAAATGAATGCCTCTGGTGGAATAAAGCCCGATATGAGCGTGCTCTCCATGTATAAATCATTGGGATAATAAGCCCCAAAGATCAGGCTGTTGTCGCTAGCCATCGCCCTTGCAGCGTGCCTTCGAGTCACCTTAATTAGGAAATTGTCAATTCTATTCAACTGAGCCCCATTGTATAGAACCTCGTTGCGATAATATTTTATGTACTCGGAGTCTGGCGTTCGGTACAATCCTAAGCAGGATCGGAGACAACGTCTCTCAAACAGCCGTATCCTTTCCATGTAGGATGGTGATACATTGAACCACACGGGACAACCGTAAGCGATGATCGGCCTTATGAGGGCCATGTAGCAAATGACTTTCACCCTTGAATCAAGTTGACTGCTATGAAACAATCTTCTTGTCAGAGCATAAGCCCCCCTAGCCCTGGCCAGACAAGCATCCACATTTTTATTAAAATATAGAAACTTGTCAAGCCAGATGCCAAGGTATTTGACTTCACTTCTCACCGCCAACGGCCGTCCATGCTGTCCCATGATACAAAATTTTTTCCAGTTTTTTCTGGTATCGTAAGAAGCCCTCTGCACTGGGGTCCTGAACAGAATTGTTTCGGTTTTTTGGAAATTGATCCTCAATTTCCAATCATCGCAATATCCCTTAATGTGATCGAAGTCACGTTGCAAAAGTGAGTTGATGACCTCGATTTTCGGACCTGATCTGTACGCCACTAGATCATCTGCGTACGCTATAGCGTGTCTGAGAGAACCTACAAGATCACTTGTATAAATGTTAAACAATATCGGGGAGTTCACCGCCCCCTGTTGTAAACCGTTTTTAATTTCAAAGACTTTACTCGAAGTTACGTTGCCACATTTGACAACGAACTTCTTTCCCATAAGCATTTCATAAATCATATATAGCATGGGTTTACGCATGCCCAGTCTGGTCAGCTTGTAGAAAAGCCCCTCTAACCATACGGTGTCGAAGGCCTTCTCAAAGTCAACCAGACAGGCCCCTGTGCATTGTTTTTTGGACTTATTCCATTGGATGTCGGACACTAGTTTCGACGCGGCATGAATGGTATCATGCCTCGCTCGAAAACCAAACTGATTATCCGGAATAATTTTGTTTTCCTCAACCCACTTAAACAGAGCTCTATTGACTATCTTCTCGAATACCTTGCTTACATTCGGCAGAAGGCTTATTGACCGAAGATTTGCAGGGTTTGTTTTGTCCTTGTCCTTTTTGGGGATAGGATGTACCACCGCCGTTTTCCAGTGCACCGGATAATGTGCATTATTCAGTGCATTGTTAAACAGGGTGGTGAAGATATCGACTGCTTCTATTGGCAGGTGTCTCAATACGACGTTTGGGACACCGTCCTCTCCTGCCGACTTTTTATTTTTCAATGATACCAAGATGTCCAGGAGTTCATCTTTTTGCACGAACAGCATCAGGCTATTGGCGACTATGCCATTGGAAGGGTTTTCGTCATTGAATACGGAAAAACCGTGATTCTCAGATCGCCAAGCTTGAAGTTCAGTGCGCAGATGAAAGTGATTCAGAAAGGCTCTTTCCTCAATATCGCGATTTGGGCGAACAGGATTGTTCACCGTATACACGGTCTCGAAAATAGCGCCTATCGAATTCGCCTTCTCCTGAGGATCTTCGATCGTGAAAAAACCGTCGTTCGAGTCAACGTTTTCCGGACTTATACCAACAGCCGTGAGTGTCTGTCTGTTTTCTGTCGTTTTGGAAATTCGGACACATGGAATGTCATTATGATCTTTTCGCCTGAATATTTTATTTATTTGGGGGAACATATTCGGGCTACTGGTTTTTATAGCCCGAATTTTGTTGCCCCAGTAAGAATTTATAGATTTTCTGTAATTCTCCGATATTAATTTTTTTAGGTTTTTGATCAGTGACTTCAGTGTCCGAACCTCCGGGTCTTGTCTGTCAGTGAATTGTCTACGCAGCCGTTTAAGCCTCGAGACCAGTCTGCTTTTGTGTCGGTGGAGTGCATCGATTGTTGGCGTTCGATATTTCTCCGTCTGGTCGTCAGAACTAGTTATCTTAGGGATAGCTAGATCCATTGACCTTGTGAGGACCTCATTCATTTTTAGTAAATTTTGGTCAATTTCGTCGTTTGTAAGGTTTCTGTTTGTCGGTGGATCAATTTCGCTCAAACGTAATTCTCGCTTTACAATTCTGGTGAAACGCGGCCAGTTCGTCTTTCGGTAGTCGAAAGAACGCACTTGGTCGAACTCCTCCAGTTGAGTTTGCTCGTTTGGGATACTAAATACGGCATCAAGTCCGAGGTGGTCACTATCGTAATCGAATGCTCGCACGCAGTTCCGCGCGTGTTCGTTATTTGTTAGTTCTAGTCTATTGTCCATAAGCGCTAAGTCCAGAAAAGAGTTTCCTCTTGGAAAGGACGGGATATCCGTCGCGTACAAACTAAGTTTGTACTCAATCATATTTTGCTCCCGCCAATTCTGAAGCAGTCGACCTCTAGTGTTCTCGATTGTATTTCCCCAAGCCGCATGCTTAGCGTTAAGATCGCCGGCCAAAAAGTAATAATTTTCAGCCGATTCAAGCTGTAGGCAACGAAAAAGTGTCTCGAGCTCTGATATAAATTGAGTTTGTTGAGTTGCTTCAGGTGCATAAAGCGACACCACATACATTCTCCTCCGACTATGGAGAGGAATGCATACGATGCATGCTTCCAACACCTGGAACCTACGTACTTCCCCGCTATATATGATGCTATGGCGTAAGCCTTTGCGTAATAAGACAGCGACCCCACCCCCTTGGGAGGAGTGGGGTCGGTCTCTTCTTACTACATGGTAGTTGCTGTATCCCAATTTGTGTCTCTGGTTTAGCTTAGTTTCGCTGACCAAAAGTACATCCGGGAGTTGGTTTTTCAACAGATTTGAAAGGACGGCTCTTCTCTCGACCCTGACTAATGAATTAACATTCACAGCTAGGATCCTAAAGTTTACCTCATCCAACGTACTCATCATGTTCATGGCGCGCTAGACTGGGCAAACATCGAATAGATATAATCTATTCGTGCTGCTTGGTCGTTCAATTGTTTTTGGAACTGTTCGATCTTGCTATTCAACGACAGCAAGAACTTTTTCAGATCCAAATCTGCTTCAGGTGCTTTCTCAGCAACCGTAGGCATTTTTGATGTCTGGGGTTTACCCGGTCCAGCTGCCATTTGGGCAAAGGACACGTTGGGATCTACCCTATTTGTAAAAGAGCGACTTTTAGATCGCTTTTCTTCTTCAGCAGCCTGTTTGCGAGCTAGCATACTCTTTCTCTTTTGTTGGAATACAGGACATCCCTTATAATTAGCAGGGTGTCCCGCGTTTCCACAAAGAACACATGTGAGCTTGCTCATGTCTTCAACCCTTTCCCTACCTAGAGGACACTCATTTATAATGTGTTTCTTGTCGCACTTAACGCATCTAATCCGCATGTTGCAGTTAGAAGCGGCGTGCCCGAACCTCTGGCAGCGCATACATTGCAGTATGCGATCTGTCCTTTTTAATTTTTCCCAATGGACAGCATGATAGTATACGCGATTAATTCTGCGTACACTATCGATTTTGCTATTGGGGGTTATTTGGACAAGGAAAAATGGTAACCTTCGGTTACCACCTCTACCATTGACCGCGGTAAACGGCTTTACGCCGACGAACTTTACATCGTCGCTCTCAAAATACTTGAGCTCGTTTAGGAGCTCCTCTGCATCAACCCTGGGATCGATTCCTTTAAGGATGAGCGTTTTAAGTTTTTCTGCTTTCGGCGTATACGTGAAGTATTCTGCCTTTAGCCCCTCTAGTTCTTTGCGGACTTTTTTATAGTCCTCCATATTATAGCATATAATCTTATGCTGTGTGGCCGAAATATGTTTGACCACGAAGTCCTTTATAAATATTTGCTTACATAATTTTATACTATCGCTTGTAGGCAAGTCACTTACATTAATCGGGGGTACATCTTCCCTCTTTTCCTGTTGTCGTTGCTGCTGCTGCGATTGTTGCTGCTGCCTTTGTTGTTGCTGCTGCTGCGATTGTTGCTGCTGCCTTTGTTGTTGTTGTTGCTGTAGTTGTTGTTGATGCTGCTGCTGTTGTTGCGGCTGCTTATATCGCTGCTGCTGTTGCTGTTGCGGCTGCTGTCGCCTCCTCTGCTTCTGTTGTTGTTGTTGTTGTTGCTGCTTCTGTTGCATATTCAAACGTTGTTGCTGAAGCATTTGCTGCGCTTTCAGCTCGTATCGCTGTTTCTGCTCTTGTCGCCTTCTTTTTACTTCGAGGGCTTCTTGTTCCCTTGCCTCTCGAATCCTCTCCAGCTTAGCAGTTAATTCTGCGATGAGGAGCTTTAATTTGGTCTCATCATCGTTTAAAACCGGCTGAACATCCTCAACTTCCGCTAGTTCTCTGAATGGGTTTCCCTCACCAACGTAGCTGGGTTCCCCATCATCAAACTCGGATTCCTCAAGGTCAGAGTTGTACTCCTCCTCTTCTTCCATTGTTGTTGGCCGCGATACATTTTCCGCTACCTGCATACATCTCCTTGCATTGAGATTTGGCATCGGATTTAGCTTCCTCCGCCTCATCTCACCCTTTTGGGTTGTTGCCGTATCACTTGCTGCTGCTGTTGTTGTTGGTGCAGCCTCTTTTGTCGCTGGTACCAGCTTTGTTGGCATACCTGCCGTCGCAGATGCCGATGATGTTGTTGCAGTTGATGGCGATGCAGGCATCGTCAGCTTCTGCCGTTTGTTTGTCGGCGACCTGTTTCCCCCCTCTTGCGGGACTTCATTCGCCGCACCGGTTTCCATAGCCGGTAATTCGGCCGAAACACTTTTCTTTGTAAGTTTTCTTCAACGTTTAAATTGAAAAAAACTTAAAAGTACTGGGGTCTGGTTGGACTCGAACCCACGACTCCCACTCCTGAGTCACGTGATAGCACCACTACTCCACGTGGACAATAAAATTCACTTGGCTTACTAGCCACTTATTCGCCGGTAACCGCTGTTGACCGGTTGTAAATCGGTTTGTAAATCGGTTTTAACGTCTTTTAACGCTCCCTGATGGTAAAGTCCACTTTCTGGGATGAATATTAAAGCGGATTTAGAAAGCCCGCTAGTCAGTCCAGCTTCCTGCAAAATTTCATCCTTGTATCTCTACAAATAACGCCGTTAACCGCTGTTGACCGATTGCAACTCGAGGCAGTAAAACGGTTTAAACGTCTTTTATCGCTACCTGATGTTAAAGGCCACTATCTGGGAATTTTAGCAAAGCGCATTTAGAAAGCCCGTTAGTCAGTCCATCTACCTGCAAAATGTCATCCTTGTATGTCTTCAAATAACGCCGTTAACCGCTGTTGACCGATTGCAACTCGAGGTTATATAACGGTTTTAACGTCTTTCAACGCTCCCTGATGGTAAAGGCCACTATCTGGAAAGAGTATCGAAGCGGATTTAGAAAGCCCGTTAGTCATTTCATCTACCTGCAAAATGTCATCCTTGTATGTCTTCAAATAACGCCGTTAACCGCTGTTGACCGATTGCAACTCGAGGTTGTCAAACGGTTTTAACGTCTTTTAGCGCTCCCTGATGGTAAGGCCCACTATCTGGGTAGTTTATCAAAGCGGAATTAGAAAGCCCGCTAGTCAGTCCAGCTTCCTGCAAAATGTCATCCTTGTATCTCTACAAATAACGCCGTTAACCGCTGTTGACCGATTGCAACTCGAGGTTGTAAAACGGTTTAAACGTCTTTTATCGCTACCTGATGGTAAAGGCCACTATCTGGGTAGTTTATTAAAGTGGCTTTAGAAAGCCCGTTTGTCAGTCCATCTACCTGTAAAATGGCAACCTTCTACTCCTTCAAATAACACCGTTAGACGTTGTTACCCGACTGCTACTCAAAGTTGAAATACGGTTTTAACGTCTTGTTAAGCGCTGTTGACCGATTGCTACTCAAGGCTTTTAGACGGTTTTAAAGTTTTTCATTGCTTGCTGAGGATAAAGTCCACTTTCTGGGAAGCGTATCATAGTGGATTTATAGAGCTGGTTAGTCAATCCAATTACTTGCCAAATGTCAACCTTTTGCTCCTTCAAATAACGCCGTTAGACATTATAGCACATCTGGTCATATGATTGAACATATGGTTGTGAAATATGATATTCTTAGCGAACACATTTCTCGCATTTGTGTAGCAGAAGTTGAAACCGGTTAGCAAGTCAATATGTCTAGCAGCCGCCGGGCGATGTACTTGAAATTTATATCTTGCTCTATCCAGAGTCTTTCCAAAGTGTGATTATTTATTTATTCTAACGAAATTTTTTCGATCAACGAAATCAAGCAGCTTCGGTAGCTTTTATTACTTGGATGGAGAACCGGGTATAGACATTTTTAAATTTTTTATTTTTATTTTATTCAATTTGAAAGTCAAAAAAAGGGTTTAAACTTTTTCATCGCTCCCTGATGGTAAAGGCCGCTATCTGGGTAGTGTATCAAAGCGGATTTAGAACGCCCGGTAGGCAGTCCATCTAATTGCAAAATGTCGTCATTGCATGTCTTCAAATAACGCCGGTAACCGCTGTTGACCGGTTGTAAATCGGTTTGTAAATCGGTTTTAACGTCTTTTAACGCTCCCTGATGGTAAAGTCCACTTTCTGGGATGAATATTAAAGCGGATTTAGAAAGCCCATTAGTCAGTCCATCTACTTGCAAAATGTCATCCTTGTATGTCTTCAAATAACGCCGTTAACCGCTGTTGGCCGATTGCAACTTTAGGTTGTATAACGGTTTTAACGTCTTTCAACGCTCCCTGATAGTAAAAGCCACTATCTGGAAAGAGTATCAAAGTGGATTTAGAAAGCCCGTTAGTCATTTCATCTACTTGCAAAATGTCATCCTTGTATGTCTTCAAATAACGCCGTTAACCGCCGTTGACCGATTGCAACTCGAGGTTGTAAAACGGTTTAAACGTCTTTTATCGCTACCTGATGGTAAAGGCCACTATCTGGGAATTTTAGCAAACCGCATTTAGAAAGCACGTTAGTCAGTCCATCTACCTGCAAAATGTCATCCTTGTATGTCTTCAAATAACGCCGTTAACCGCTGTTGACCGACTGCAACTCGAGGTTGTAAAACGGTTTAAGCGCCTTTTAGCGCTCCCTGATGGTAGAGGCCACTATCTGGGTAGTTTATCAAAGCGGATTTAGAAAGCCCGTTAGTCAGTCCATCTTCCTGCTAAATGTCATCCTTGTATCTCTACAAATAACGCCGTTACCCGCTGTTGACCGACTGCAACTCGAGGTTGTAAAACCGTTTAAACGCCTCTTAGCGCTCCCTGATGGAAAAGGCCACTATCTGGGTAGTTTATCAAAGCGGATTTAGAAAGCCCGTTAGTCAGTCCATCTTCCTGCAAAATGTCATCCTTGTATCTCTACAAATAACGCCGTTAACCGCTGTTGACCGACTGCAACTCGAGGTTGTAAAACGGTTTAAACGCCTTTTAGCGGTCCCTGATGGTAAAGGCCACTATCTGGGTAGTTTATCAAAGCGGATTTAGAAAGCCCGTTAGTCAGTCCATCTTCCTGCTAAATGTCATCCTTGTATCTCTACAAATAACGCCGTTACCCGCTGTTGACCGACTGCAACTCGAGGTTGTAAAACCGTTTAAACGCCTCTTAGCGCTCCCTGATGGAAAAGGCCACTATCTGGGTAGTTTATCAAAGCGGATTTAGAAAGCCCGTTAGTCAGTCCATCTTCCTGCAAAATGTCATCCTTGTATCTCTACAAATAACGCCGTTAACCGCTGTTGACCGACTGCAACTCGAGGTTGTAAAACGGTTTTAACGCCTTTTAACGCTCCCTGATGGTGGAGACCTCTATCTGGGTACTGTACCAAAGCGGATTTAGAAAGCCCGTTAGTCAGTCCATCAACTTGCAAAATGTCTTCCTTGCATGTCTTCAAATAACGCCGTTAACAGCTGTTGACCGACTGCAACTCGAGGTTGTAAAACGGTTTAAGCGCCTTTTAGCGCTCCCTGATGGTAGAGGCCACTATCTGGGTAGTTTATCAAAGCGGATTTAGAAAGCCCGTTAGTCAGTCCATCTTCCTGCTAAATGTCATCCTTGTATCTCTACAAATAACGCCGTTACCCGCTGTTGACCGACTGCAACTCGAGGTTGTAAAACCGTTTAAACGCCTCTTAGCGCTCCCTGATGGAAAAGGCCACTATCTGGGTAGTTTATCAAAGCGGATTTAGAAAGCCCGTTAGTCAGTCCATCTTCCTGCAAAATGTCATCCTTGTATCTCTACAAATAACGCCGTTAACCGCTGTTGACCGACTGCAACTCGAGGTTGTAAAACGGTTTAAACGCCTTTTAGCGGTCCCTGATGGTAAAGACACCGGTAACCGCTGTTGACCGGTTGTAAATCGGTTTGTAAATCGGCTTTAACGTCTTTTAACGCTCCCTGATGGTAAAGTCCACTTTCTGGGATGAATATTAAAGCGGATTTAGAAAGCCCGTTAGTCAGTCCATCTACTTGCAAAATGTCATCCTTGTATGTCTTCAAATAACGCCGTTAACCGCTGTTGGCCGATTGCAACTTTAGGTTGTATAACGGTTTTAACGTCTTTCAACGCTCCCTGATAGTAAAAGCCACTATCTGGAAAGAGTATCAAAGTGGATTTAGAAAGCCCGTTAGTCATTTCATCTACTTGCAAAATGTCATCCTTGTATGTCTTCAAATAACGCCGTTAACCGCTGTTGACCGATTGCAACTCGAGGTTGTAAAACGGTTTAAACGTCTTTTATCGCTACCTGATGGTAAAGGCCACTATCTGGGAATTTTAGCAAACCGCATTTAGAAAGCACGTTAGTCAGTCCATCTACCTGCAAAATGTCATCCTTGTATGTCTTCAAATAACGCCGTTAACCGCTGTTGACCGATTGAAACTCGAGGTTGTAAAACGGTTTTAACGCCTTTTAACGCTCCCTGATGGTGGAGACCTCTCCCTGATGGAAAAGGCCACTATCTGGGTAGTTTATCAAAGCGGATTTAGAAAGCCCGTTAGTCAGTCCATCTTCCTGCAAAATGTCATCCTTGTATCTCTACAAATAACGCCGTTAACCGCTGTTGACCGACTGCAACTCGAGGTTGTAAAACGGTTTAAACGCCTTTTAGCGGTCCCTGATGGTAAAGGCCACTATCTGGGTAGTTTATCAAAGCGGATTTAGAAAGCCCGTTAGTCAGTCCATCTTCCTGCAAAATGTCGTCCTTGTATCTCTACAAATAACGCCGTTAACCGCTGTTGACCGACTGCAACTCGAGGTTGTAAAACGGTTTAAACGCCTTTTAGCGCTCCCTGATGGTAGAGGCTACTATCTGGGTAGTTTATCATAGCGGATTTAGAAAGCCCGTTAGTCAGTCCATCTTCCTGCTAAATGTCATCCTTGTATCTCTACAAATAACGCCGTAAACCGCTGTTGACCGATTGCAACTCGAGGTTGTAAAACGGTTTTAACGTCTTTTAGCGCTCCCTGATGGTAAAGCCCACTATCTGGGTAGTTTATCAAAGCGGAATTAGAAAGCCCGCTAGTCAGTCCAGCTTCCTGCAAAATGTCATCCTTGTATCTCTACAAATAACGCCGTTAACCGCTGCTGACCGACTGCAACTCGAGGTTGTAAAACGGTTTCAACGCCTTTTAGCGCTCCCTGATGGTAGAGGCTACTATCTGGGTAGTTTATCAAAGCGGATTTAGAAAGCCCGTTAGTCAGTCCATCTTCCTGCTAAATGTCATCCTTGTATGTCTACAAATAACGCCGTTAACCGCTGTTGACCGATTGCAACTCGAGGTTATATAACGGTTTTAACATCTTTCAACGCTCCCTGATGGTAAAAGCCACTATCTGGAAAGAGTATCGAAGCGGATTTAGAAAGCCCGTTAGTCATTTCATCTACCTGCAAAATGTCATCCTTGTATGTCTTCAAATAACGCCGTTAACCGCTGTTGACCGATTGCAACTCGAGGTTGTAAAACGGTTTTAACGTCTTTTAGCGCTCCCTGATGGTAAGGCCCACTATCTGGGTAGTTTATCAAAGCGGAATTAGAAAGCCCGCTAGTCAGTCCAGCTTCCTGCAAAATGTCATCCTTGTATGTCTACAAATAACGCCGTTAACCGCTGTTGACCGATTGCAACTCGAGGTAGTAAAACGGTTTAAATGTCTTTTATCGCTACCTGATGGTAAAGGCCACTATCTGGGTAGTTTATCAAAGCGGATTTAGAAAGCCCGTTAGTCAGTCCATCTTCCTGCAAAATGTCGTCCTTGTACCTCTACAAATAACGCCGTTAACCGCTGTTGACCGACTGCAACTCGAGGTTGTAAAACGGTTTAAACGCCTTTTAGCGCTCCCTGATGGTAGAGGCTAATATCTGGGTAGATTATCAAAGCGGATTTAGAAAGCCCGTTAGTCAGTCCATCTTCCTGCTAAATGTCATCCTTGTATGTCTACAAATAACGCCGTTAACCGCTGTTGACCGATTGCAACTCGAGGTTGTAAAATTGTTTTAACGTCTTTTAGCGCTCCCTGATGGTAAAGCCCACTATCTGGGTAGTTTATCAAAGCGGAATTAGAAAGCCCGCTAGTCAGTCCAGCTTCCTGCAAAATGTCATCCTTGTATCTCTACAAATAACGCCGTTAACCGCTGCTGACCGACTGCAACTCGAGGTTGTAAAACGGTTTAAACGCCTTTTAGCGCTCCCTGATGGTAGAGGCTACTATCTGGGTAGTTTATCAAAGCGGATTTAGAAAGCCCGTTAGTCAGTCCATCTTCCTGCTAAATGTTATCCTTGTATGTCTACAAATAACGCCGTTAACCGCTGTTGACCGATTGCAACTCGAGGTTATATAACGGTTTTAACGTCTTTCAACGCTCCCTGATGGTAAAAGCTACTATCTGGAAAGAGTATCGAAGCGGATTTAAAAAGCCCGTTAGTCATTTCATCTACCTGCAAAATGTCATTCTTGTATGTCTTCAAATAACGCCGTTAACCGCTGTTGACCGATTGCAACTCGAGGTTGTAAAACGGTTTAAACGTCTTTTATCGCTACCTGATGGTAAAGGCCACTATCTGGGAATTTTACCAAAGCGCATTTAGAAAGCCCGTTAGTCATTCCATCTACCTGCAAAATGTCATCCTTGTATGTCTTCAAATAACGCCGTTAACCGCTGTTGACCGATTGAAACTCGAGGTTGTAAAACGGTTTTAACGCCTTTTAACGCTCCCTGATGGTGGAGACCACTATCTGGGTACTGTACCAAAGCGGACTTAGAAAGCCCGTTAGTCAGTCCATCAACTTGCAAAATGTCTTCCAAGCATGTCTTCAAATAACGCCGTTAAACGCTGTTGACCGATTGCAACTCGAGGTTGTAAAACGGTTTTAGAGTCTTTAAGCGCTCCCTAATGGTTAAGGCCACTATCTGGGTAGTTTATCAAAGCGGATTTAGAAAGCCCGTTAGTCAGTCCATCTACTTGCAAAATGCCATCCTTGTATGTCTTCAAACAACGCCGTTAACCGCTGATGACCGATTGCAACTTTAGGTTGCATAACGGCTTTAACGCCTTTCAACGCTCCCTGATAGTAAAAGCCACTATCTGGAAAGAGTATCAAAGCGGATTTAGAAAGCCCGTTAGTCATTTCATCTACTTGCAAAATGTCATCCTTGTATGTCTTCAAATAACGCCGTTAACCGCTGTTGACCGATTGCAACTCGAGGTTGTAAAACGGATTAAACGTCTTTTATCGCTACCTGATGGTAAAGGCCACTATCTGGGAATTTTAGCAAAGCGCATTTAGAAAGCCCGATAGTCAGTCCATCTACCTGCAAAATGTCATCCTTGTATGTCTTCAAATAACGCCGTTAACCGCTGTTGACCGATTGCAACTCGAGGTTGTAAAACGGTTTAAACGTCTTTTATCGCTACCTGATGGTAAAGGCCACTATCTGGGAATTTTAGCAAAGCGCATTTAGAAAGCCCGTTAGTCAGTCCATCTACCTGCAAAATGTCATCCTTGTATGTCTTCAAATAGGGCCGTTAAGCGCTGTTGACCGATTGCAACTCGAGGTTGTAAAACGGTTTTAGAGTCTTTTAGCGCTCCCTGATGGTAAAGGCCACTATCTGGGTAGTTTATCAAAGCGGATTTAGAAAGCCCGTCAGTCAGTCCATCTTCCTGCAGAATGTCGTCCTTGTATCTCTACAAATAACGCCGTTAACCGTTGTTGACCGACTGCAACTCGAGGTTGTAAAACGGTTTAAACGACTTTTAGCGCTCCCTGATGGTAAAGGCCACTATCTGGGTAGTTTATCAAAGCGGATTTAGAAAGCCCGTTAGTCAGTCCATCTTCCTGCTAAATGTCGTCCTTGTACCTCTACAAATAACGCCGTTAACCGCTGTTGACCGACTGCAACTCGAGGTTGTAAAACGGTTTAAACGCCTCTTAGCGCTCCCTGATGGAAAAGGCCACTATCTGGGTAGTTTATCAAAGCGGATTTAGAAAGCCCGTTAGTCAGTCCATCTACCTGCAAAATGTCATCCTTGCATGACTTCAAATAACGCCGTTAAACGCTGTTGACCGATTGCAACTCGAGGTTGTAAAACGGTTTTAGAGTCTTTTAGCGCTCCCTGATGGTAAAGGCCACTATCTGGGTAGTTTATCAAAGCGGATTTAGAAAGCCCGTCAGTCAGTCCATCTTGTAGGTTGTAAAACGGTTTAAACGCCTTTTAGCGCTCCCTGATGGTAAAGGCCACTATCTGGGTAGTTTACCAAAGCGGACTTAGAAAGCCCGTTAGTCAGTCCATCAACTTGCAAAATGTCTTCCAAGCATGTCTTCAAATAACGCCGTTAAACGCTGTTGACCGATTGCAACTCGAGGTTGTAAAACGGTTTAAACGTCTTTTATCGCTACCTGATGGTAAAGGCCACTATTTGGGTAGTTTATTAAAGTGGCTTTAGAAAGCCCCATTGTCAGTCCATCTACCTGTAAAATGGCAACCTTCTATTCCTTCAAATAACACCGTTAGACGTTGTTACCCGACTTCTACTCAAAGTTGAAATACGGTTTTAACGTCTTGTTAAGCGCTGTTGACCGATTGCTACTCAAGGCTTTTAGACGGTTTTAACGTTTTTCATTGCTCGCTGAGGATAAAGTCCACTTTCTGGGAAGCGTATCATAGTGGATTTGGAAAGCTGGTTAGTCAATCCAATTACTTGCCAAATGTCAACCTTTTGCTCCTTCAAATAACGCCGTTAGACATTATAGCACATCTGGTCATATGATTGAACATATGGTTGTGAAATATGATATTCTTAGCGAACACATTTCTCGCATTTGTGTAGCAGAAGTTGAAACCGGTTAGCAAGTGAATATGTCTAGCAGCCGCCGGGCGATGTACTTGAAATTTATATCTTGCTCTATCCAGAGACTTTCCAAAGTGTGATTATTTATTTATTCTAACGAAATTTTTTCGATCAACGAAATCAAGCAGCTTCGGTAGCTTTTATTACTTGGATGGATGACCGGGTATAGACATTTTTAAATTTTTTTATTTTTATTTTATTCAATTTGAAAGTCAAAAAAAGTGTTTAAACTTTTTCATCGCTCCCTGATGGTAAAGGCCGCTATCTGGGTAGTGTATCAAAGCGGATTTAGAACGCCCGGTAGGCAGTCCATCTTCCTGCAAAATGTCATCCTTTTATCTCTACAAATAACGCCGTTAACCGCTGTTGACCGACTGCAACTCGAGGTTGTAAAACGGTTTAAACGCCTTTTAGCGCTCCCTGATGGTAGAGGCTACTTTCTGGGTAGTTTACCAAAGCGGATTTAGAAAGCCCGTTAGTCAGTCCATCTTCCTGCTAAATGTCATCCTTGTATGTCTACAAATAACGCCGTTAACCGCTGTTGACCGATTGCAACTCGAGGTTATATAACGGTTTTAACGTCTTTCAACGCTCCCTGATGGTAAAAGCCACTATCTGGAAAGAGTATCGAAGCGGATTTAGAAAGCCCGTTAGTCATTTCATCTACCTGCAAAATGTCATCCTTGTATGTCTTCAAATAACGCCGTTAACCGCTGTTGACCGATTGCAACTCGAGGTTGTAAAACGGTTTTAACGTCTTTAAGCGCTCCCTGATGGTAAAGCCCACTATCTGGGTAGTTTATCAAAGCGGAATGAGAAAGCCCGCTAGTTAGTCCAGCTTTCTGCAAAATGTCATCATTGTATCTCTACAAATAACGCCGTTAACCGCTGTTGACCGACTGCAACTCGAGGTTGTAAAACGGTTTAAACGCCTTTTAGCGCTCCCTGATGGTAGAGGCTACTACCTGGGTAGTTTATCAAAGCGGATTTAGAAAGCCCGTTAGTCAGTCCATCTTCCTGCTAAATGTCATCCTTGTATGTCTACAAATAACGCCGTTAACCGCTGTTGACCGATTGCAACTCGAGGTTATATAACGGTTTTAACGTCTTTCAACGCTCCCTGATGGTAAAAGCCACTATCTGGAAAGAGTATCGAAGCGGATTTAGAAAGCCCGTTAGTCATTTCATCTACCTGCAAAATGTCATTCTTGTATGTCTTCAAATAACGCCGTTAACCGCTGTTGACCGATTGCAACTCGAGGTTATAAAACGGTTTTAACGTCTTTTAGCGCTCCCTGATGGTAAAGCCCACTATCTGGGTAGTTTATCAAAGCGGAATTAGAAAGCCCGCTAGTTAGTCCAGCTTTCTGCAAAATGTCATCCTTGTATCTCTACAAATAACGCCGTTAACCGCTGTTGACCGACTGCAACTCGAGGTTGTAAAACGGTTTAAACGCCTTTTAGCGCTCCCTGATGGTAGAGGCTACTATCTGGGTAGTTTATTAAAGCGGATTTAGAAAGCTCGTTAGTCAGTCCATCTTCCTGCTAAATGTCATCCTTGTATCTCTACAAATAACGCCGTTAACCGCTGTTGACCGACTGCAACTCGAGGTTGTAAAACGGTTTAAACGCCTTTTAGCGCTCCCTGATGGTAGAGGCTACTATCTGGGTAGTTTATCAAAGCGGATCTAGAAAGCTCGTTAGTCAGTCCATCTACTTGCAAAATGTCATCCTTGTATGTCTTCAATTAACGCCGTTAACCGCTGTTGACCGAATGCAACTTTAGGTTGTATAACGGTTTTTACGTCTTTCAACGCTCCCTGATGGTAAAGCCCACTATCTGGGTAGTTTATCAAAGCGGAATTAGAAAGCCCGCTAGTCAGTCCAGCTTCCTGCAAAATGTCATCCTTGTATCTCTACAAATAACACCGTTAACCGCTGTTGACCGACTGCAACTCGAGGTTGTAAAACGGTTTAAACGCCTTTTAGCGCTCGCTGATGGTAGAGGCTACTATCTGGGTAGTTTATCAAAGCGGATTTAGAAAGCTCGTTAGTCAGTCCATCTTCCTGCTAAATGTCATCCTTGTGTGTCTACAAATAACGCCGTTAACCGCTGTTGACCGATTGCAACTCGAGGTTATATAACGGTTTTAACGGTTTTAACGTCTTTCAACGCTCCCTGACAATAAAAGCCACTATCTGGAAAGAGTATCGAAGCGGATTTAGAAAGCCCGTTAGTCATTTCATCTACCTGCAAAATGTCATCCTTGTATGTCTTCAAATAACGCCGTTAACCGCTGTTGACCGATTGCAACTCGAGGTTGTAAAACGGTTTTAACGTCTTTAAGCGCTCCCTGATGGTAAAGCCCACTATCTGGGTAGTTTATCAAAGCGGAATGAGAAAGCCCGCTAGTTAGTCCAGCTTTCTGCAAAATGTCATCATTGTATCTCTACAAATAACGCCGTTAACCGCTGTTGACCGACTGCAACTCGAGGTTGTAAAACGGTTTAAACGCCTTTTAGCGCTCCCTGATGGTAGAGGCTACTACCTGGGTAGTTTATCAAAGCGGATTTAGAAAGCCCGTTAGTCAGTCCATCTTCCTGCTAAATGTCATCCTTGTATGTCTACAAATAACGCCGTTAACCGCTGTTGACCGATTGCAACTCGAGGTTATATAACGGTTTTAACGTCTTTCAACGCTCCCTGATGGTAAAAGCCACTATCTGGAAAGAGTATCGAAGCGGATTTAGAAAGCCCGTTAGTCATTTCATCTACCTGCAAAATGTCATTCTTGTATGTCTTCAAATAACGCCGTTAACCGCTGTTGACCGATTGCAACTCGAGGTTATAAAACGGTTTTAACGTCTTTTAGCGCTCCCTGATGGTAAAGCCCACTATCTGGGTAGTTTATCAAAGCGGAATTAGAAAGCCCGCTAGTTAGTCCAGCTTTCTGCAAAATGTCATCCTTGTATCTCTACAAATAACGCCGTTAACCGCTGTTGACCGACTGCAACTCGAGGTTGTAAAACGGTTTAAACGCCTTTTAGCGCTCCCTGATGGTAGAGGCTACTATCTGGGTAGTTTATTAAAGCGGATTTAGAAAGCTCGTTAGTCAGTCCATCTTCCTGCTAAATGTCATCCTTGTATCTCTACAAATAACGCCGTTAACCGCTGTTGACCGACTGCAACTCGAGGTTGTAAAACGGTTTAAACGCCTTTTAGCGCTCCCTGATGGTAGAGGCTACTATCTGGGTAGTTTATCAAAGCGGATCTAGAAAGCTCGTTAGTCAGTCCATCTACTTGCAAAATGTCATCCTTGTATGTCTTCAATTAACGCCGTTAACCGCTGTTGACCGAATGCAACTTTAGGTTGTATAACGGTTTTTACGTCTTTCAACGCTCCCTGATGGTAAAGCCCACTATCTGGGTAGTTTATCAAAGCGGAATTAGAAAGCCCGCTAGTCAGTCCAGCTTCCTGCAAAATGTCATCCTTGTATCTCTACAAATAACACCGTTAACCGCTGTTGACCGACTGCAACTCGAGGTTGTAAAACGGTTTAAACGCCTTTTAGCGCTCGCTGATGGTAGAGGCTACTATCTGGGTAGTTTATCAAAGCGGATTTAGAAAGCTCGTTAGTCAGTCCATCTTCCTGCTAAATGTCATCCTTGTGTGTCTACAAATAACGCCGTTAACCGCTGTTGACCGATTGCAACTCGAGGTTATATAACGGTTTTAACGGTTTTAACGTCTTTCAACGCTCCCTGACAATAAAAGCCACTATCTGGAAAGAGTATCGAAGCGGATTTAGAAAGCCCGTTAGTCATTTCATCTACCTGCAAAATGTCATCCTTGTATGTCTTCAAATAACGCCGTTAACCGCTGTTGACCGATTGCAACTCGAGGTTGTAAAACGGTTTTAACGTCTTTAAGCGCTCCCTGATGGTAAAGCCCACTATCTGGGTAGTTTATCAAAGCGGAATTAGAAAGCCCGCTAGTTAGTCCAGCTTTCTGCAAAATGTCATCCTTGTATCTCTACAAATAACGCCGTTAACCGCTGTTGACCGACTGCAACTCGAGGTTGTAAAACGGTTTTAACGTCTTTTAGCGCTCCCTGATGGTAAAGCCCACTATCTGGGTAGTTTATCAAAGCGGAATTAGAAAGCCCGCTAGTCAGTCCAGCTTCCTGCAAAATGTCATCCTTGTATCTCTACAAATAACGCCGTTAACCGCTGCTGACCGACTGCTACTCGAGGTTGTAAAACGGTTTAAACGCCTTTTAGCGCTCCCTGATGGTAGAGGCTACTACCTGGGTATTTTATCAAAGCGGATTTAGAAAGCCCGTTAGTGAGTCCATCTTCCTGCTAAATGTCATCCTTGTATGTCTACAAATAACGCCGTTAACCGCTGTTGACCGATTGCAACTCGAAGTTATATAACGGTTTTAACGTCTTTCAACGCTCCCTGATGGTAAAAGCCACTATCTGGAAAGAGTATCGAAGCGGATTTAGAAAGCCCGTTAGTCATTTCATCTACCTGCAAAATGTCATTCTTGTATGTCTTCAAATAACGCCGTTAACCGCTGTTGACCGATTGCAACTCGAGGTTGTAAAACGGTTTTAACGTCTTTAAGCGCTCCCTGATGGTAAAGCCCACTATCTGGGTAGTTTATCAAAGCGGAATTAGAAAGCCCGCTAGTCAGTCCAGCTTCCTACAAAATGTCATCCTTGTATCTCTACAAATAACGCCGTTAACCGCTGCTGACCGACTGCAACTCGAGGTTGTAAAACGGTTTAAACGCCTTTTAGCGCTCCCTGATGGTAGAGGCTACTATCTGGGTAGTTTATCAAAGCGGATTTAGAAAGCCCGTTAGTCAGTCCATCTTCCTGCTAAATGTCATCCTTGTATGTCTACAAATAACGCCGTTAACCGCTGTTGACCGATTGCAACTCGAGGTTATATAACGGTTTTAACGTCTTTCAACGCTCCCTGATGGTAAAGGCCACTATCTGGAAAGAGTATCGAAGCGGGTTTAGAAAGCCCGTTAGTCATTTCATCTACCTGCAAAATGTCATCCTTGTATGTCTTCAAATAACGCCGTTAACCGCTGTTGACCGATTGCAACTCGAGGTTGTAAAACGGTTTTAACGTCTTTTAGCGCTCCCTGATGGTAAAGCCCACTATCTGGGTAGTTTATCAAAGCGGAATTAGAAAGTCCGCTAGTCAGTCCAGCTTCCTGCAAAATGTCATCCTTGTATCTCTACAAATAACGCCGTTAACCGCTGTTGACCGATTGCAGCTCGAGGTTGTAAAACGGTTTAAACGTCTTTTATCGCTACCTGATGGTAAAGGCCACTATTTGGGTAGTTTATTAAAGTGGCTTTAGAAAGCCCCATTGTCAGTCCATCTACCTGTAAAATGGCAACCTTCTATTCCTTCAAATAACACCGTTAGACGTTGTTACCCGACTGCTACTCAAAGTTGAAATACGGTTTTAACGTCTTGTCAAGCGCTGTTGACCGATTGCTACTCAAGGCTTTTAGACGGTTTTAACGTTTTTCATTGCTCGCTGAGGATAAAGTCCACTTTCTGGGAAGCGTATCATAGTGGATTTGGAAAGCTGGTTAGTCAATCCAATTACTTGCCAAATGTCAACCTTTTGCTCCTTCAAATAACGCCGTTAGACATTATAGCACATCTGGTCATATGATTGAACATATGGTTGTGAAATATGATATTCTAAGCGAACACATTTCTCGCATTTGTGTAGCAGAAGTTGAAACCGGTTAGCAAGTGAATATGTCTAGCAGCCGCCGGGCGATGTACTTGAAATTTATATCTTGCTCTATCCAGAGTTTTTCCAAAGTGTGATTATTTATTTATTCTAACGAAATTTTTTCGATCAACGAAATCAAGCAGCTTACTTTTAAATTCATTTTTTATTTCCTTAAAATATTAACTTAATACTAGACAAAAATGCTCAAATCTAACTTATCAATAACATATTTACTTAAACTAAATTATGGCCCTTAGCGGGCGCTGTAAGCTTACATCTAACAGTTTTTATTTTGCCTTTCGGCTTCAAGTTTCTTTTTTTTTTATTTTAAAATAAATTTATATTTCAAAGAAAAATTTAAAAAACTTTGATTACCGACAATTTTATATAAAAAAAAACTTAATCTACTTAAGACTACTTAATACTACTTAAATACTTAATACTACTTAACTACTTAAGACTACTTAACTACTTAAGATTACTTAACTACTTAAACTTAATTATAATCTGGGTGGCGAGCCCTCGTTGCATATGCCCCGAGGGGTCGCCATCCTGATCGAGTCTTTTGGTCCACAGGCAGCATGCAACCACCCATATTGTACGCCAATATGGAGCACAATCCCCGCCACAGACCTAGTACTAGAATAATTTTTTGACGAACTAATTATTGGACTAAAAGTCCGCAAAGTCTAGAGGTAGTGCTGAATCACTTCCCTCGTGTAGCCACCAGAATTCGGTGCGCTGCCTTTCGGCCTCGGTCCTATCGCGATCCGATACCGCCGTGCTAAAGCGGAGGAGCTCCGGAGCATTGTCAACGTACCCGTCGCGGATTAGCCGTTTGTCACGCGCGTCACGGTAGCAGTGGTATAAAACCGGGATACCGTTCCTGTCTTGTACCAACCCTAACGAATCGATATAAACAAATGCCTCTGGTGGAATAAGGCCAGACATGAGCGCACTCTCTATATATGTTTCATTGGGGTAATAAGCCCCGAAGATCAGGCTGTTGTCGCTAGCCATCGCCCTTGCAACGTGCCTTCGATTCACCTTAATTAGGAAATTGTCAATTCTGTTCAACTGGGCCCCATTGTATAGAACCTCGTTCCGATAGTATTTTATGTACTCGGAGTCTGGTGTTCGGTACAACCCTAAGCAGGATCGGAGACAACGCCTCTCGAATAGCCGTATCCTTTCCATGTAGGATGGTGATACATTGAACCACACGGGATAACCGTAAGCGATGATCGGCCTTATGAGGGCCATGTAGCAAATGACTTTCACCCTTGAATCAAGTTGACTGTTTTAAAACAATCGCCTTGTCAGAGCATAAGCCCCCTTAGCCCTGGCCAGACAAGCATCCACATTTTTGTTAAAATACAGAAACTTATCAAGCCAGATGCCAAGGTATTTGACTTCACTTCTCACCGCTAACGGCCGTCCATGCTGTCCAATGATACACAAATTTTTCCAGTTTTTTCTGGTATCGTAAGAAGCCCTATGCAGTGGGGTCCTAAACAGAATTGTTTCGGTTTTTTGGAAATTGATCCTCAATTTCCAGTCATCGCAATATCCCTTAATGTGATCGAAGTCACGTTGCAAAAGTATGTTGATGACCTCGATTTTCGGACCTGATCTGTACGCCACTAGATCATCTGCGTACGCTATAGCGTGTCTGAGAGAACCTACAAGATCACTTGTATAAATGTTAAACAATATCGGGGAGTTCACCGCCCCCTGTTGTAAACCGTTTTTAATTTCAAAGACTTTACTCGAAATTACGTTGCCACATTTGACAACGAACTTCTTTCCCATAAGCATTTCATAAATCATATATAGCATGGGTTTACGCATGCCCAGTCTGGTCAGCTTGTAGAAAAGCCCCTCTAACCATACGGTGTCGAAGGCCTTCTCAAAGTCAACCAGACAGGCCCCTGTGCATTGTTTTTTGGACTTATTCCATTGGATGTCGGACACTAGTTTCGACGCGGCATGAATGGTATCATGCCTCGCTCGAAAACCAAACTGATTATCCGGAATAATTTTGTTTTCCTCAACCCACTTAAGCAGAGCTCTATTGACTATCTTCTCGAACACCTTGCTTACATTCGGCAGAAGGCTTATTGACCGAAGATTTGCAGGGTTTGGACCGGATAATGTGCATTATTCAGTGCATTGTTAAACAGGGTGGTAAAGATATCGACTGCTTCTATTGGCAGGTGTCTCAATACGACGTTTGGGACACCGTCCTCTCCTGCCGACTTTTTATTTTTCAATGATACCAAGATGTCCAGGAGTTCATCTTTTTGCACGAACAGCATCAGGCTATTGGCGACTATGCCATTGGAAGGGTTTTCGTCATTGAATACGGAAAAACCGTGATTCTCAGATCGCCAAGCTTGAAGTTCAGTGCGCAGATGAAAGTGATTCAGAAAGGCTCTTTCCTCAATATCGCGATTTGGGCGAACAGGATGGTTCACCGTATACACGGTCTCGAAAATAGCGCCTATCGAATTCGCATTCTCTTGAGGATCTTCGATCGTGAAAAAACCGTCGTTCGAGTCAACGTTTTCCGGACTTATACCAACAGCCGTGAGTGTCTGTCTGTTTTCTGTCGTTTTGGAAATTCGGACACATGGAATGTCGTTATGATCTTTTCGCCTGAATATTTTATTTATTTGGGGGAACATATTCGGGCTACTGGTTTTTATAGCCTTAATTTTGTTGCCCCAGTAAAAATTTATAGATTTTCTGTAATTTTCCGATATTAATTTTTTAAGATTTTTGATCAGTGACTTCAGTGTCCGAACCTCCGGGTCTTGTCTGTCAGTGAATTGTCTTCGCAGCCGTTTAAGCCTCGAGACCAGTCTGCTTTTGTGTCGGTGGAGTGCATCGATTGTTGGCGTTCGATATTTCTCCGTCTGGTCGTCAGAACTAGTTATCTTAGGGATAGCTAGATCCATTGACCTAGTGAGGACCTCATTCATTTTTAGTAAATTTTGGTCAATTTCGTCGTTTGTAAGGTTTCTGTTTGTCGGTGGATCAATTTCGCTCAAACGTAATTCTCGCCTTACAATTCTGGTGAAACGCGGCCAGTTCGTCTTTCGGTAGTCGAAAGAACGCACTTGGTCGAACTCCTCCAGTTGAGTTTGCTCGTTTGGGATCCTGAATACGGCATCAAGTCCGAGGTGTTCACTGTCATCGTAATCGAATGCTCGTACACAGTTCCGCGCGTGTTCGTTATTTGTCAGTTCTAGTCTATTGTCCATAAGGGCTAAGTCCAGAAAAGAGTTTCCTCTTGGAAAGGACGGGATATCCATTGCGTACAAACTAAGTTTGTACTCAATCATATTTTGCTCCCTCCAATTTTGAAGCAGTCGACCTCTAGTGTTCGAGATTGCATTTCCCCAAGCCGCGTGCTTAGCGTTAAGATCACCGGCCAAAAAGTAATAATTATCAGCCGATTGAAGCTGTAGGCAACGAAAAAGTGTTTCGAGCTCTGCTATAAATTGAGTTTGTTGAGTTGCTTCAGGTGCATAAAGCGACACCACATACATTCTCCTCCGACTATGGAGAGGAATGTATACGATGCATGCTTCCAACACCTGGAAACTACGTACATCCCCGCTATATATAATGTTATGGCGTAAGCCTTTGCGTAATAAGACAGCGACCCCACCCCCTTGGGAGGGGTCGCAACTACACTACATGGTAGTTGCTGTATCCCAATTTGTGTTTCTGGTTTAGCTTAGTTTCGCTGACCAAAACAACATCCGGGAGAAATCAAGCAGCTTCGGTAGCTTTTATTACTTGGATGGATGACCGGGTATAGACATTTTAAAATTTTTTATTTTTATTTTTATCAATTTGAAAGTCAAAAAAAGGGTTTAAACTTTTTCATCGCTCCCTGATGGTAAAGGCCGCTATCTGGGTAGTGTATCAAAGCGGATTTAGAAAGCCCGCTAGTCAGTCCAGCTTCCTGCAAAATGTCATCCTTGTATCTCTACAAATAACACCGTTAACCGCTGTTGACCGACTGCAACTCGAGGTTGTAAAACGGTTTAAACACCTTTTAGCGCTCCCTGATGGTAGAGGCTACTATCTGGGTAGTTTATCAAAGCGGATTTAGAAAGCTCGTTAGTCAGTCCATCTTCCTGCTAAATGTCATCCTTGTGTGTCTACAAATAACGCCGTTAACCGCTGTTGACCGATTGCAACTCGAGGTTATATAACGGTTTTAACGTCTTTCAACGCTCCCTGATGGTAAAAGCCACTATCTGGAAAGAGTATCGAAGCGGATTTAGAAAGCCCGTTAGTCATTTCATCTACCTGCAAAATGTCATCCTTGTATGTCTTCAAATAACGCCGTTAACCGCTGTTGACCGATTGCAACTCGAGGTTGTAAAACGGTTTTAACGTCTTTAAGCGCTCCCTGATGGTAAAGCCCACTATCTGGGTAGTTTATCAAAGCGGAATTAGAAAGCCCGCTAGTTAGTCCAGCTTTCTGCAAAATGTCATCCTTGTATCTCTACTAATAACGCCGTTAACCGCTGCTGACCGACTGCTACTCGAGGTTGTAAAACGGTTTAAACGCCTTTTAGCGCTCCCTGATGGTAGAGGCTACTATCTGGGTAGTTTATCAAAGCGGAATTAGGAAGCCCGTTAGTCAGTCCATCTTCCTGCTAAATGTCATCCTTGTATGTCTACAAACAACGCCGTTAACCGCTGTTGACCGATTGCAACTCGAGGTTATATAACGGTTTTAACGTCTTTCAACGCTCCCTGATGGTAAAAGCTACTATCTGGAAAGAGTATCGAAGCGGATTTAGAAAGCCCGTTAGTCATTTCATCTACCTGCAAAATATCATCCTTGTATGTCTTCAAATAACGCCGTTAACCGCTGTTGACCGATTGCAACTCGAGGTTGTAAAACGGTTTTAACGTCTTTTAGCGCTCCCTGATGGTAAAGCCACTATCTGGGTAGTTTATCAAAGCGGAATTAGAAAGCCCGCTAGTCAGTCCAGCTTCCTGCAAAATGTCATCCTTGTATCTCTACAAATAACGCCGTTAACCGCTGTTGACCGATTGCAACTCGAGGTTGTAAAACGGTTTAAACGTCTTTTATCGCTACCTGATGGTAAAGGCTGCTATCTGGGTAGTTTATCAAAGCGGAATTAGAAAGCCCGCTAGTCAGTCCAGCTTCCTGCAAAATGTCATGCTTGTATCTCTACAAATAACGCCGTTAACCGCTGTTGACCGATTGCAACTCGAGGTTATATAACGGTTTTAACGTCTTTCAACGCTCCCTGATGGTAAAAGCCACTATCAGAAAGAGTATCGAAGCGGATTTAGAATGCCCGTTAGTCATTTCATCTACTTGCAAAATGTCATCCTTGTATGTCTTCAAATAACGACGTTAACCGCTGTTGACCGATTGCAACTCGAGGTTGTAAAACGGTTTAAACGTCTTTTATCGCTACCTGATGGTAAAGGCCTCTATCTGGGAATTTAAGCAAAGCGCATTTAGAAAGCCCGTTAGTCAGTCCATATACCTGCAAAATGTCATCCTTGTATGTCTTCAAATAACGCCGTTAACCGCTGTTGACCGATTGAAACTCGAGGTTGTAAAACGGTTTTAACGCCTTTTAACGCTCCCTGATGGTGGAGACCACTATCTGGGTACTGTACCAAAGCGGATTTAGAAAGCCCGTTAGTCAGTCTATCAACTTGCAAAATGTCTTCCTTGCATGTCTTCAAATAACGCCGTTAAACGCTGTTGACCGATTGCAACTCGAGGTTGTAAAACGGTTTTAGAAACTTTAAGCGCTCCCTGATGGTAAAGGCCACTATCTGGGTAGTTTCTCAAAGCGGATTTAGAAAGCCCGTTAGTCAGTCCATCTTCCTGCAAAATGTCATCCTTGTATCTCTACAAATAACGCCGTTAACCGCTGTTGACCGACTGCAACTCGAGGTTGTAAAACGGTTTAAACGCCTTTTAGCGCTCCCTGATGGTAGATGCTACTATCTGGGTAGTTTATCAAAGCGGATTTAGAAAGCCCGTTAGTCAGTAAATCTTCCTGCTAAATGTCATCCTTGTATGTCTACAAATAACGCCGTTAACCGCTGTTGACCGATTGCAACTTTAGGTTGTATAACGGTTTTAACGTCTTTCAACGCTCCCTGATAGTAAAAGCCACTATCTGGAAAGAGTATCAAAGCGGATTTAGAAAGCCCGTTAGTCATTTCATCTACTTGCAAAATGTCATCCTTGTATGTCTTCAAATAACGACGTTAACCGCTGTTTACCGATTGCAACTCGAGGTTGTAAAACGGTTTAAACGTCTTTTATCGCTACCTGATGGTAAAGGCCTCTATCTGGGAATTTAAGCAAAGCGCATTTAGAAAGCCCGTTAGTCAGTCCATCTACCTGCAAAATGTCATCCTTGTATGTCTTCAAATAACGCCGTTAACCGCTGTTGACCGATTGAAACTCGAGGTTGTAAAACGGTCTTAACGCCTTTTAACGCTCCCTGATGGTGGAGACCACTATCTGGGTACTGTACCAAAGCGGATTTAGAAAGCCCGTTAGTCAGTCTATCAACTTGCAAAATGTCTTCCATGCATGTCTTCAAATAACGCCGTTAAACGCTGTTGACCGATTGCAACTCGAGGTTGTAAAACGGTTTTAGAAACTTTAAGCGCTCCCTGATGGTAAAGGCCACTATCTGGGTAGTTTCTCAAAGCGGATTTAGAAAGCCCGTTAGTCAGTCCATCTTCCTGCACAATGTCATCCTTGTATCTCTACAAATAACGCCGTTAACCGCTGTTGACCGACTGCAACTCGAGGTTGTAAAACGGTTTAAACGCCTTTTAGCGCTCCCTGATGGTAGAGGCTACTATCTGGGTAGTTTATCAAAGCGGATTTAGAAAGCCCGTTAGTCAGTCCATCTTCCTGCTAAATGTCATCCTTGTATGTCTACAAATAACGCCGTTAACCGCTGTTGACCGATTGCAACTCGAGGTTATATAACGGTTTTAACGTCTTTCAACGCTCCCTGATGGTAAAAGCCACTATCTGGAAAGAGTATCGAAGCGGATTTAGAAAGCCCGTTAGTCATTTCATCTACCTGCAAAATGTCATCCTTGTATGTCTTCAAATAACGCCGTTAACCGCTGTTGACCGATTGCAACTCGAGGTTGTAAAACGGTTTTAACGTCTTTTAGCGCTCCCTGATGGTAAAGCCCACTATCTGGGAATTTTAGCAAAGCGCATTTAGAAAGCCCGTTAGTCAGTCCATCTACATGCAAAATGTCATCCTTGTATGTCTTCAAATAACGCCGTTAACCGCTGTTGACCGATTGCAACTCGAGATTGTAAAACGGTTTTAGAGTCTTTAAGCGCTCCCTGATGGTAAAGGCCACTATCTGGGTAGTTTATCAAAGCGGATTTAGAAAGCCCGTTAGTCAGTCCATCTACTTGCAAAATGTCATCCTTGTATGTCTTCAAATAACGCCGTTAACCGCTGATGACCGATTGCAACTTAAGGTTGCATAACGGTTTTAACGCCTTTCAACGCTCCCTGATAGTAAAAGCCACTATCTGGAAAGAGTATCAAAGCGGATTTGGAAAGCCCGTTAGTCATTTCATCTACTTGCAAAATGTCATCCTTGTATGTCTTCAAATAACGCCGTTAACCGCTGTTGACCGATTGCAACTCGAGGTTGTAAAACGGTTTTAGAGTCTTTTAGCGCTCCCTGATGGTATAGGCCACTATCTGGGAATTTTAGCAAAGCGCATTTAGAAAGCCCGTTAGTCAGTCCATCTACCTGCAAAATGTCATTCTTGTATGTCTTCAAATAACGCCGTTAACCGCTGTTGACCGATTGAAACTCGAGGTTGTAAAACGGTTTTAACGCCTTTTAACGCTCCCTGATGGTGGAGACCACTATCTGGGTACTGTACCAAAGCGGATTTAGAAAGCCCGTTAGTCAGTCCATCAACTTGCAAAATGTCTTCCTTGCATGTCTTCAAATAACGCCGTTAAGCGCTGTTGACCGATTGCAACTCGAGGTTGTAAAACGGTTTTTGAGTCTTTTAGCGCTCCCTGATGGTAAAGGCCACTATCTGGGTAGTTTATCAAAGCGGATTTAGAAAGCCCGTCAGTCAGTCCATCTTCCTGCAGAATGTCGTCCTTGTGTCTCTACAAATAACGCCGTTAACCGCTGTTGACCGACTGCAACTCGAGGTTGTAAAACGGTTTAAACGCCTTTTAGCGCTACCTGATGGTAGAGGCTACTATCTGGGTAGTTTATCAAAGCGGATTTAGAAAGCCCGTTAGTCAGTCCATCTTCCTGCTAAATGTCATCCTTGTATGTCTACAAATTACGCCGTTAACCGCTGTTGACCGATTGCAGCTCGAGGTTATATAACGGTTTTAACGTCTTTCAACGCTCCCTGATGGTAAAAGCCACTATCTGGAAAGAGTATCGAAGCGGATTTAGAAAGCCCGTTAGTCATTTCATCTACCTGCAAAATGTCATCCTTGTATGTCTTCAAATAACGCCGTTAACCGCTGTTGACCGATTGCAACTCGAGGTTGTAAAACGGTTTTAACGTCTTTAAGCGCTCCCTGATGGTAAAGCCCACTATCTGGGTAGTTTATCAAAGCGGAATTAGAAAGCCCGCTAGTTAGTCCAGCTTTCTGCAAAATGTCATCCTTGTATCTCTACTAATAACGCCGTTAACCGCTGCTGACCGACTGCTACTCGAGGTTGTAAAACGGTTTAAACGCCTTTTAGCGCTCCCTGATGGTAGAGGCTACTATCTGGGTAGTTTATCAAAGCGGAATTAGGAAGCCCGTTAGTCAGTCCATCTTCCTGCTAAATGTCATCCTTGTATGTCTACAAACAACGCCGTTAACCGCTGTTGACCGATTGCAACTCGAGGTTATATAACGGTTTTAACGTCTTTCAACGCTCCCTGATGGTAAAAGCCACTATCTGGAAAGAGTATCGAAGCGGATTTAGAAAGCCCGTTAGTCATTTCATCTACCTGCAAAATGTCATCCTTGTATGTCTTCAAATAACGCCGTTAACCGCTGTTGACCGATTGCAACTCGAGGTTATAAAACGGTTTTAACGTCTTTTAGCGCTCCCTGATGGTAAAGCCCACTATCTGGGTAGTTTATCAAAGCGGAATTAGAAAGCCCGCTAGTTAGTCCAGCTTTCTGCAAAATGTCATCCTTGTATCTCTACAAATAACGCCGTTAACCGCTGTTGACCGACTGCAACTCGAGGTTGTAAAACGGTTTAAACGCCTTTTAGCGCTCCATGATGGTAGAGGCTACTATCTGGGTAGTTTATCAAAGCGGAATTAGGAAGCCCGTTAGTCAGTCCATCTTCCTGCTAAATGTCATCCTTGTATGTCTACAAACAACGCCGTTAACCGCTGTTGACCGATTGCAACTCGAGGTTATATAACGGTTTTAACGTCTTTCAACGCTCCCTGATGGTAAAAGCCACTATCTGGAAAGAGTATCGAAGCGGATTTAAAAAAGCCCGTTAGTCATTTCATCTACCTGCAAAATGTCATCCTTGTATGTCTTCAAATAACGCCGTTAACCGCTGTTGACCGACTGCAACTCGAGGTTGTAAAACGGTTTAAACGCCTTTTAGCGCTCCCTGATGGTAGAGGCTACTATCTGGGTAGTTTATCAAAGCGGATTTAGAAAGCCCGTTAGTCAGTCCATCTTCCTGCTAAATGTCATCCTTGTATGTCTACAAATAACGCCGTTAACCGCTGTTGACCGATTGCAACTCGAGGTTGTAAAACGGTTTTAACGTCTTTAAGCGCTCCCTGATGGTAAAGCCCACTATCTGGGTAGTTTATCAAAGCGGAATTGGAAAGCCCGCTAGTTAGTCCAGCTTTCTGCAAAATGTCATCCTTGTATCTCTACAAATAACGCCGTTAACCGCTGCTGACCGACTGCTACTCGAGGTTGTAAAATGGTTTAAACGCCTTTTAGCGCTCCCTGATGGTAGAGGCTACTATCTGGGTAGTTTATCAAAGCGGAATTAGGAAGCCCGTTAGTCAGTCCATCTTCCTGCTAAATGTCATCCTTGTATGTCTACAAATAACGCCGTTAACCGCTGTTGAACGATTGCAACTCGAGATTGTAAAACGGTTTTAACGTCTTTTAGCGCTCCCTGATGGTAAAGCCCACTATCTGGGTAGTTTATCAAAGCGGAATTAGAAAGCCCGCTAGTCAGTCCAGCTTCCTGCAAAATGTCATCCTTGTATCTCTACAAATAACGCCGTTAACCGCTGTTGACCGACTGCAACTCGAGGTTGTAAAACGGTTTAAACGCCTTTTAGCGCTCCCTGATGGTAGATGCTACTATCTGGGTAGTTTATCAAAGCGGATTTAGAAAGCTCGTTAGTCAGTCCATCTTCCTGCTAAATGTCATCCTTGTGTGTCTACAAATAACGCCGTTAACCGCTGTTGACCGATTGCAACTCGAGGTTGTAAAACGGTTTTAGAGTCTTTTAGCGCTCCCTGATGGTAAAGGCCACTATCTGGGTAGTTTATCAAAGCGGATTTAGAAAGCCCGTCAGTCAGTCCATCTTCCTGCAGAATGTCGTCCTTGTGTCTCTACAAATAACGCCGTTAACCGCTGTTGACCGACTGCAACTCGAGGTTGTAAAACGGTTTAAACGCCTTTTAGCGCTCCCTGATGGTAGAGGCTACTATCTGGGTAGTTTATCAAAGCGGATCTAGAAAGCTCGTTAGTCAGTCCATCTACTTGCAAAATGTCATCCTTGTATGTCTTCAATTAACGCCGTTAACCGCTGTTGACCGATTGCAACTTTAGGTTGTATAACGGTTTTAACGTCTTTCAACGCTCCCTGATTGTAAAGCCCACTATCTGGGTAGTTTATCAAAGCGGAATTAGAAAGCCCGCTAGTCAGTCCAGCTTCCTGCACAATGTCATCCTTGTATCTCTACAAATAACGCCGTTAACCGCTGTTGACCGACTGCAACTCGAGGTTGTAAAACGGTTTAAACGCCTTTTAGCGCTCCCTGATGGTAGATGCTACTATCTGGGTAGTTTATCAAAGCGGATTTAGAAAGCTCGTTAGTCAGTCCATCTTCCTGCTAAATGTCATCCTTGTGTGTTTTCAAATAACGCCGTTAACCGCTGTTGACCGATTGCAGCTCGAGGTTATATAACGGTTTTAACGTCTTTCAACGCTCCCTGATGGTAAAAGCCACTATCTGGAAAGAGTATCGAAGCGGATTTAGAAAGCCCGTTAGTCATTTCATCTACCTGCAAAATGTCATCCTTGTATGTCTTCAAATAACGCCGTTAACCGCTGTTGACCGATTGCAACTCGAGGTTGTAAAACGGTTTTAACGTCTTTAAGCGCTCCCTGATGGTAAAGCCCACTATCTGGGTAGTTTATCAAAGCGGAATTAGAAAGCCCGCTAGTTAGTCCAGCTTTCTGCAAAATGTCATCCTTGTATCTCTACTAATAACGCCGTTAACCGCTGCTGACCGACTGCTACTCGAGGTTGTAAAACGGTTTAAACGCCTTTTAGCGCTCCCTGATGGTAGAGGCTACTATCTGGGTAGTTTATCAAAGCGGAATTAGGAAGCCCGTTAGTCAGTCCATCTTCCTGCTAAATGTCATCCTTGTATGTCTACAAACAACGCCGTTAACCGCTGTTGACCGATTGCAACTCGAGGTTATATAACGGTTTTAACGTCTTTCAACGCTCCCTGATGGTAAAAGCCACTATCTGGAAAGAGTATCGAAGCGGATTTAGAAAGCCCGTTAGTCATTTCATCTACCTGCAAAATGTCATCCTTGTATGTCTTCAAATAACGCCGTTAACCGCTGTTGACCGATTGCAACTCGAGGTTATAAAACGGTTTTAACGTCTTTTAGCGCTCCCTGATGGTAAAGCCCACTATCTGGGTAGTTTATCAAAGCGGAATTAGAAAGCCCGCTAGTTAGTCCAGCTTTCTGCAAAATGTCATCCTTGTATCTCTACAAATAACGCCGTTAACCGCTGTTGACCGACTGCAACTCGAGGTTGTAAAACGGTTTAAACGCCTTTTAGCGCTCCCTGATGGTAGAGGCTACTATCTGGGTAGTTTATCAAAGCGGAATTAGGAAGCCCGTTAGTCAGTCCATCTTCCTGCTAAATGTCATCCTTGTATGTCTACAAACAACGCCGTTAACCGCTGTTGACCGATTGCAACTCGAGGTTATATAACGGTTTTAACGTCTTTCAACGCTCCCTGATGGTAAAAGCCACTATCTGGAAAGAGTATCGAAGCGGATTTAAAAAAGCCCGTTAGTCATTTCATCTACCTGCAAAATGTCATCCTTGTATGTCTTCAAATAACGCCGTTAACCGCTGTTGACCGATTGCAACTCGAGGTTATAAAACGGTTTTAACGTCTTTTAGCGCTCCCTGATGGTAAAGCCCACTATCTGGGTAGTTTATCAAAGCGGAATTAGAAAGCCCGCTAGTTAGTCCAGCTTTCTGCAAAATGTCATCCTTGTATCTCTACAAATAACGCCGTTAACCGCTGTTGACCGACTGCAACTCGAGGTTGTAAAACGGTTTAAACGCCTTTTAGCGCTCCCTGATGGTAGAGGCTACTATCTGGGTAGTTTTTTAAAGCGGGTTTAGAAAGCTCGTTAGTCAGTCCATCTACCTGTAAAATGGCAACCTTCTACTTCTTCAAATAACACCGTTAGACGTTGTAACCCGACTGCTACTCAATGTTGAAATACGATTTTAACGTCTTGTTAAGCGCTGTTGACCGATTGCTACTCAAGGCTTTTAGACGGTTTTAACGTTTTTCATTGCTCGCTGAGGATAAAGTCCACTTTCTGGGAAGCGTATCTTAGTTAATTTAGAAAGCTGGTTAGTCAATCCAATTACTTGCCAAATGTCAACCTTTTGCTCCTTCAAATAACGCCGTTAGACATTATAGCACATCTGGTCATATGATTGAACATATGGTTGTGAAATATGATATTCTTAGCGAACACATTTCTCGCATTTGTGTAGCAGAAGTTGAAACCGGTTTTTTTTTTTTTTTAACTTTTAAACTCATTTTTTATTTAATTAAAATATTAACTTACTACTAGACAAAAATGCTTAAATCTAACTTATCAATAACTGGTTTACTTAATCTAACTTATCGGCCCTTAGTGGGCGCTGTAAGCTTATATTTAGCTGTTTTATTTTGCCTTTAGGCTTAGATTTGTCGGTGTTTTGGTTTTATATTTAATTTTAATTTACAAAGAAAAATTTTAAAACTTTGTTTAGTGACTTTTTTTGTTTTATATAAAAGCTTATTCTAGATTATATATAACTTAAGACTACTTAAACTGCTTAAGCCTAACTTAAGACTTAAGCCTAACTTAAGACTACTTAACTACTTAAACCTAACTTAATTATAATCGGGGTGGCGAGCCCTCGTTGCGCAAGCCCCGAGGGTCGCCATCCTGATTGCGTCTTTCGGTCCCACGGCAGCCTGCGTTCAACCATATTGTACGCCAATATGGTGCACAAGCCCCACCCCACACCTTGTTCCTAATTTAAAATCTTACCTATGGAGTTGGACTAAAAGTCCGCAAAGTCCTGAGGAAGTGCAGAATCACCTTCCTCATATAGCCACCAGAATTCAGTGCGCTGTTTTGCAGCATCGATTCTATCGCGATCCGATACCGCCGTGCTAAAGCGGAGGAGCTCCGGAGCATTGTCGACGTACCCGTCGCGGATTAGCCGTTTGTGCCGCGCGTCACGATAGCGGTGGTATAAAACCGGGATACCGTTCCTGTCTTGTACTAACCCTAACGAATCGATGTAAATGAATGCCTCTGGTGGAATAAAGCCCGATATGAGCGTGCTCTCCATGTATAAATCATTGGGATAATAAGCCCCAAAGATCAGGCTGTTGTCGCTAGCCATCGCCCTTGCAGCGTGCCTTCGAGTCACCTTAATTAGGAAATTGTCAATTCTATTCAACTGAGCCCCATTGTATACAACCTCGTTGCGATAATATTTTATGTACTCGGAGTCCGGCGTTCGGTACAATCCTAAGCAGGATCGGAGACAACGTCTCTCAAACAGCCGTATCCTTTCCATGTAGGATGGTGATACATTGAACCACACGGGACAACCGTAAGCGATGATCGGCCTTATGAGGGCCATGTAGCAAATGACTTTCACCCTTGAATCAAGTTGACTGCTATGAAACAATCTTCTTGTCAGAGCATAAGCCCCCCAAGCCCTGGCCAGACAAGCATCCACATTTTTATTAAAATATAGAAACTTGTCAAGCCAGATGCCAAGGTATTTGGCTTCACTTCTCACCGCCAACGGCCGTCCATGCTGTCCCATGATACAAAATTTTTTCCAGTTTTTTCTGGTATCGTAAGAAGCCCTCTGCACTGGGGTTCTGAACAGAATTGTTTCGGTTTTTTGGAAATTGATCCTCAATTTCCAATCATCGCAATATCCCTTAATGTGATCGAAGTCACGTTGCAAAAGTGAGTTGATGACCTCGATTTTCGGACCTGATCTGTACGCCACTAGATCATCTGCGTACGCTATAGCGTGTCTGAGGGAACCTACAAGATCACTTGTATAAATGTTAAACAATATCGGGGAGTTCACCGCCCCCTGTTGTAAACCGTTTTTAATTTCAAAGACTTTACTCGAAGTTACTTTGCCACATTTGACAACGAACTTCTTTCCCATAAGCAATTCATAAATCATATATAGCATGGGTTTACGCATGCCCAGTCTGGTCAGCTTGTAGAAAAGCCCCTCTAACCATACGGTGTCGAATGCCTTCTCAAAGTCAACCAGACAGGCCCCTGTGCATTGTTTTTTGGACTTATTCCATTGGATGTCGGACACTAGTTTCGACTAGTGTTGGGTAGGACACGAATATAAAATGAGTTTGTATGAGGTACTCATTTCGAAATTTGAAGTGGTACAATGTACCACCTCAAATGAGGTGTTCGTGACCAAATATCTCAAATACCTCATTACCTCATTTATGAGGTAGTGAGGTATTAATCAATCTTTACCTCACTAACTCAATTGAAGTTAAAAATGCCTCACTCACTGAAATTCCTCAAATGAATGGTGAAGCGACGCTTTACCTCATATGAGGTATTGAGGTATTCCTCAATCTTTACCTCACTAACTCAATTGAAGTTAAAAATGCCTCACTCAGTAAAAACCCTCAAATTAATGGTGAAGCAAGCGAGAGCGAGAAGCGACGCTTTTTGGATCTATACCAGGGCTGCCGTTAGTACTACTATGGGAGTATTTGTACTCCGCTCCATTTACCGTACTCCCATACTCCCCTCTCTTCAATTTTACTCCCCTGAAAAATATTTCAAAATTAATTATATCTACTTATTATTTCTATTTTATTTAAATTTTTATTGGATCCAATTTTATGTTTTCTGAACTTATTCTGAACGATTTCATCATTAAACTCACTAAATGCATTCATCTATTTTACCCTGATACGAGCTGTAAAAAATATTTTGTTCTTGTAGTGAGGTACTTTGATTTTATGCGACAAAAAGTCGCCGACAGATTTTTCGGGTTAATTGAACTCCAAAGCTCAACGGCTTAATCAATTTTTGATGCCATTATCAATTATATTAAATCGATGGACATACCGATTAAAAATATAATCGGTTTCGCTGCAGATAATGCAACAGTCATGATGGAAAAATGGGATGAAAGCGTTATTCCAGCAGATAGTTCCGAATATCTACGTTATCGGATGTACTTGCCATTCTTTGCACTTGTGCTCAAGTGCTGCTTTTAAAAAATTGCCAGAGAAAATAGAGGCACTCGCAAGGAATATTCACTATTTTTTCACATAGTTGTAAAGGACAGCACGATTTCAAAAAATTTCAGGAATATTTTAATGTTAAATTTTATAAAATCTTATAAACTTCTTCCACCAGATGGCTTTCCCTAGAACAAGTAGTTAACAGGATATTAGAGCAGTGGAATGCCTTGTTTCATTATTTCCTTTCTTTTGAGTTAGACTAAAATGCAGGCATAGCCTGCTAAAGCGAGTCTTTTGTTGACAGGAGGGCAACTAAAACCTGATGAAATTAAAGATGTTTTAAAACGATGTCGCTAGTATTATATTGAATTGTGTAAAGAAATCAGTTCAAGGATAGATTTTAATGACGAAGCGCTAAAAGCACTTAACATTTAGACCAACAAGCGAAACATTCGTCAATAGTACCTCCCACTAAACAATTTCCAAATCTTGTAACAGAGGATGTTGAGGAGCTGGAAGAAGAATATAGGTCATTACTTTTTCATGAATCAATTGACAGGGAGTGTAGCTTGGAAGAGTTTTGGTGTGCTGTATTTAAGATGGAAAATGCGGTTGGTGAGCCCATGTTCAAGGAGTTGAACAAATTTATAAGCTCGATTATTTCATTGCCTCACAGTAGTGCGAATGCTGAACGCATCTTTTCTCAGTTGTTTTTAATAAAAACCAAAAATAGAAATTGCCTAGCTGTTCCGACAGTTAATGCAATTTGAATGGCAAAATCACTTCTTCGGAACAAATGGGCATCGAATTGGGAACCTTCAAAAGAACTTCTTGAAAATTACTATAAACGTTACCTTGCATAAATTATTATTATTATTAAACTAACATAGTGCGCTTTGGTCGTTTCTTTCTATGCAAATGAGATCTTAAAACAAAGTTAATATCATAATGCCTCCGATGCTTCGTCAATTTTTTGTTCACATCTTCCCAGGGGTGAATCTTTCCAGGGGGGGAAATAAAGATTCACCCCTGGGCAGATGTGAACAAAAAATTGACGAAGCATCCGAGACATTATGAAATTAACTTTGTTTTAAGATCTCATTTGCATAGAAAGAAACGACCAAAAGCGCACTATGTAAGTTTTATACCATGAAGACAGAAATTAGTCAAAATCGACATTGACAAATTATTATTATCACTTCAAGCTTTTGAATTATCTTACTTCAAGTTTTTGCCAAACTTTTGCTAATGAAATTCGATTCATTTTATATTTTTAAGTTTGTGATAACACAAAATGTGAATAAAAAATGTGATAAAACATTCATAGATATTATAGGAATTAAGTTTTTGTTTTATTTTTTATTAATATTAAACTATACATACCTACATAGATTTAGTTTTTTTTATTAATTATAATAAACTATAAGTTCCTATAATGAAGTACAAATTTTAATAAATTTTTTTGGTTATATAAAAAAAACGTTTTTTTTTATTTTGCGTACTCCCCATGAGCGTGAAATACTCCCCTGCAAACATTTGAATGCTCCGCATCGAAAATTCGAAACGGCAGCCCTGATCTATACTCTGTTCCCTGTGTTTCTCATAAAATTAGTTGAGAGAGAAAGCGTACGTTGAATTGAGTTTGAGAGTGAGCCTTTATGGATAATTGAAATATGGATCATGCGAATGCAAGTGAAAGTGTGTTTGTTTACATTTTATGGTCTCTCTTTTTCTCAACCAAGAGAAATGTATTATTGTGACAAAATTTTGTTTTGTGTTCCTCCATGCTCCATGTGACAAATTTAAGAGGTGGTACAAATTTTCGTTTTGAGGTGTTGGGACATTTTGTTCAGATGTATGGGACATTTGTATTGCCTCATGTATGAGTAACACATCACTAGTTTCGACGCGGCATAAATGGTATCATGCCTCGCTCGAAAACCAAACTGATTATCCGGAATAATTTTGTTTTCCTCAACCCACTTAAGCAGAGCTCTATTGACTATCTTCTCGAATACCTTGCTTACATTCGGCAGAAGGCTTATTGACCGAAGATTTGCAGGGTTTGTTTTGTCCTTGTCCTTTTTGGGGATAGGATGTACCACCGCCGTTTTCCAGTGCACCGGATAATGTGCATTATTCAGTGCATTGTTAAACAGGGTGGTGAAGATATCGACTGCTTCTATTGGCAGGTGTCTCAATACGACGTTTGGGACACCGTCCTCTCCTGCCGGGTTTTTATTTTTCAATGATACCAAGATGTCCAGGAGTTCATCTTTTTGCACGAACAGCATCAGGCTATTGGCGACTATGCCATTGGAAGGGTTTTCGTCATTGAATACGGAAAAACCGTGATTCTCAGATCGCCAAGCTTGAAGTTCAGTGCGCAGATGAAAGTGATTCAGAAAGGCTCTTTCCTCAATATCGCGATTTGGGCGAACAGGATTGTTCACCGTATACACGGTCTCGAAAATAGCGCCTATCGAATTCGCCTTCTCCTGAGGATCTTCGATCGTGAAAAAACCGTCGTTCGAGTCAACGTATTCCGGACTTATACCAACAGCCGTGAGTGTCTGTCTGTTTTCTGTCGTTTTGGAAATTCGGACACATGGAATGTCGTTATGATCTTTTCGCCTGAATATTTTATTTATTTGGGGGAACAAATTCGGGCTACTGGTTTTTATAGCCCGAATTTTGTTGCCCCAGTAAAAATTTATAGATTTTCTGTAATTTTCCGATATTAATTTTTTTAGGTTTTTGATCAGTGACTTCAGTGTCCGAACCTCCGGGTCTTGTCTGTCAGTGAATTGTCTACGCAGCCGTTTAAGCCTCGAGACCAGTCTGCTTTTGTGTCGGTGGAGTGCATCGATTGTTGGCGTTCGATATTTCTCCGTCTGGTCGTCAGAACTAGTTATCTTAGGGATAGCTAGATCCATTGACCTTGTGAGGACCTCATTCATTTTTAGTAAATTTTGGTCAATTTCGTCGTTTGTAAGGTTTCTGTTTGTCGGTGGATCAATTTCGCTCAAACGTAATTCTCGCTTTACAATTCTGGTGAAACGCGGCCAGTTCGTCTTTCGGTAGTCGAAAGAACGCACTTGGTCGAACTCCTCCAGTTGAGTTTGCTCGTTTGGGATACTAAATACGGCATCAAGTCCGAGGTGGTCACTATCGTAATCGAATGCTCGCACGCAGTTCCGCGCGTGTTCGTTAATTGTTAGTTCTAGTCTATTGTCCATAAGCGCTAAGTCCAGAAAAGAGTTTCCTCTTGGAAAGGACAGGATATCCGTCGCGTACAAACTAAGTTTGTACTCAATCATATTTTGCTCCCGCCAATTCTGAAGCAGTCGACCTCTAGTGTTCTCGATTGTATTTCCCCAAGCCGCATGCTTAGCGTTAAGATCGCCGGCCAAAAAGTAATAATTTTCAGCCGATTCAAGCTGTAGGCAACGAAAAAGTGTCTCGAGCTCTGCTATAAATTGAGTTTGTTGAGTTGCTTCAGGTGCATAAAGCGACACCACATACATTCTCCTCCGACTATGGAGAGGAATGCATACGATGCATGCTTCCAACACCTGGAACCTACGTACTTCGGAAAAAAAAATTTCGTTAGAATAAATAAATAATCACACTTTGGAAAGACTCTGGATAGAGCAAGATATAAATTTCAAGTACATCGCCCGGCGGCTGCTAGACATATTCACTTGCTAACCGGTTTCAACTTCTGCCACACAAATGCGAGAAATGTGTTCGCTAAGAATATCATATTTCACAACCATATGTTCAATCATATGACCAGATGTGCTATAATGTCTAACGGCGTTATTTGAAGGAGCAAAAGGTTGACATTTGGCAAGTAATTGGATCGATTGACTAACCAGCTTTCCAAATCCACTATGATACGCTTCCCAGAAAGTGGACTTTATCCTCAGCGAGCAATGAAAAACGTTAAAACCGTCTAAAAGCCTTGAGTAGCAATCGGTCAACAGCGCTTAACAAGACGTTAAAACCGTATTTCAACTTTGAGTAGCAGTCGGGTAACAACGTCTAACGGTGTTATTTGAAGGAGTAGAAGGTTGCCATTTTACAGGTAGATGGACTGACAAACGGGCTTTCTAAAGCCACTTTCATAAACTACCATCAGGTAGCGATAAAAGACGTTTAAACCGTTTTACAACCTCGAGTTGCAATCGGTCAACAGCGGTTAACGGCGTTATTTGTAGAGATACAAGGATGACATTTTGCAGGAAGCTGGACTGACTAGCGGGCTTTCTAATTCCGCTTTGATAAACTACCCAGATAGTGGGCTTTACCATCAGGGAGCGCTAAAAGACGTTAAAACCGTTTTACAACCTCGAGTTGCAATCGGTCAACAGCGGTTAACGGCGTTATTTGTAGACATACAAGGATGACATTTAGCAGGAAGATGGACTGACTAACGGGCTTTCTAAATCCGCTTTGATAAACTACCCAGATAGTAGCCTCTACCATCAGGGAGCGCTAAAAGGCGTTTAAACCGTTTTACAACCTCGAGTTGCAGTCGGTCAACAGCGGTTAACGGCGTTATTTGTAGAGGTACAAGGACGACATTTTGCAGGAAGATGGACTGACTAACGGGCTTTCTAAATCCGCTTTGATAAACTACCCAGATAGTGGCCTTTACCATCAGGGAGCGCTAAAAGACTCTAAAACCGTTTTACAACCTCGAGTTGCAATCGGTCAACAGCGTTTAACGGCGTTATTTGAAGACATGCAAGGAAGACATTATGCAAGTTGATGGACTGACTAACGGGCTTTCTAAATCCGCTTTGGTACAGTATCCAGATAGTGGTCTCCACCATCCGGGAGCGTTAAAAGGCGTTAAAACCGTTTTACAACCTCGAGTTGCAGTCGGTCAACAGCGGTTAACGGTGTTATTTGTAGAGATACAAGGATGACATTTTGCAGGAAGCTGGACTGACTAGCGGGCTTTCTAATTCCGCTTTGATAAACTACCCAGATAGTGGCCTTTACCATCAGGTAGCGATAAAAGACGTTTAAACCGTTTTACAACCTCTAGTTGCAATCGGTCAACAGCGGTTAACGGCGTTATTTGTAGAGATATAAGGATGACATTTTGCAGGAAGCTGGACTGACTAGCGGGCTTTCTAATTCCGCTTTGATAAACTACCCAGATAGTGGGCTTTACCATCAGGGAGCGCTAAAAGACGTTAAAACCGTTTTACAACCTCGAGTTGCAATCGGTCAACAGCGGTTAACGGCGTTATTTGAAGACATACAAGGATGACATTTTGCAGGTAGATGAAATGACTAACGGGCTTTCTAAATCCGCTTCGATACTCTTTCCAGATAGTGGGCTTTAGCATCAGGGAGCGCTAAAAGACGTTAAAACCGTTTTACAACCTCGAGTTGCAATCGGTCAACAGCGGTTAACGGCGTTATGTGTAAACATACAAGGATGACATTTAGCAGGAAGATGGACTGACTAACGGGCTTTCTAAATCCGCTTTGGTAAACTACCCAGATAGTAGCCTCTACCATCAGGTAGCGATAAAAGACGTTTAAACCGTTTTACAACCTCGAGTTGCAGTCGGTCAACAGCGGTTAACGGTGTTATTTGTAGAGATACAAGGATGACATTTTGCAGGAAGCTGGAGTGACTAGCGGGCTTTCTAATTCCGCTTTGATAAACTACCCAGGTAGTGGGCTTTACCATCAGGGAGCGTTGAAAGACGTTAAAACCGTTATACAACCTAAAGTTGCAATCGGTCAACAGCGGTTAACGGCGTTTATTTAAGACATACAAGGATGACATTTTGCAAGTAGATGGACTGACTAACGAGCTTTCTAGATCCGCTTTGATAAACTACCCAGATAGTAGCCTCTACCATCAGGGAGCGCTAAAAGGCGTTTAAACCGTTTTACAACCTCGAGTTGCAGTCGGTCAACAGCGGTTAACGGCGTTATTTGTAGACATACAAGGATGACATTTAGCAGGAAGATGGACTGACTAACGGGCTTTCTAAATCCGCTTTGATAAACTACCCAGGTAGTAGCCTCTACCATCAGGGAGCGCTAAAAGGCGTTTAAACCGTTTTACAACCTCGAGTTCCAGTCGGTCAACAGCGGTTAACGGCGTTATTTGTAGAGATACAATGATGACATTTTGCAGGAAGATGGACTGACTAACGGGCTTTCTAAATCCGCTTTGATAAACTACCCAGATAGTGGCCTTTACCATCAGGGAGCGCTAAAAGACGTTAAAACCGTTTTACAACCTCGAGTTGCAATCGGTCAACAGCGGTTAACGGCGTTATTTGAAGACATACAAGGATGACATTTTGCAGGTAGATGAAATGACTAACGGGCTTTCTAAACCCGCTTCGATACTCTTTCCAGATAGTGGCCTTTACCATCAGGGAGCGTTGAAAGACGTTAAAACCGTTATATAACCTCGAGTTGCAATCGGTCAACAGCGGTTAACGGCGTTATTTGTAGACATACAAGGATGACATTTAGCAGGAAGATGGACTGACTAACGGGCTTTCTAAATCCGCTTTGATAAACTACCCAGATAGTAGCCTCTACCATCAGGGAGCGCTAAAAGGCGTTTAAACCGTTTTACAACCTCGAGTTGCAGTCGGTCAGCAGCGGTTAACGGCGTTATTTGTAGAGATACAAGGATGACATTTTGCAGGAAGCTGGACTGACTAGCGGGCTTTCTAATTCCGCTTTAATAAACTACCCAGATAGTGGGCTTTACCATCAGGGAGCGCTAAAAGACGTTAAAACAATTTTACAACCTCGAGTTGCAATCGGTCAACAGCGGTTAACGGCGTTATTTGTAGACATACAAGGATGACATTTTGCAGGAAGATGGACTGACTAACGGGCTTTCTAAATCCGCTTTGATAAACTACCCAGATAGTAGCCTCTACCATCAGGGAGCGCTAAAAGGCGTTTAAACCGTTTTACAACCTCGAGTTGCAGTCGGTCAACAGCGGTTAACGGCGTTAATGGTAGAGGTACAAGGACGACATTTTGCAGGAAGATGGACTGACTAACGGGCTTTCTAAATCCGCTTTGATAAACTACCCAGATAGTGGCCTTTACCATCAGGGAGCGCTAAAAGATTCTAAAACCGTTTTACAACCTCGAGTTGCAATCGGTCAACAGCGTTTAACGGCTACCCAGATAGTGGCCTTTACCATCAGGGAGCGCTAAATGACTCTAAAACCGTTTTACAACCTCGAGTTGCAATCGGTCAACAGCGTTTAACGGCGTTATTTGAAGACATGCAAGGAAGACATTTTGCAAGTTGATGGACTGCCTACCGGGCGTTCTAAATCCGCTTTGATACACTACCCAGATAGCGGCCTTTACCATCAGGGAGCGATGAAAAAGTTTAAACACTTTTTTTGACTTTCAAATTGAATAAAATAAAAATAAAAAATTTAAAAATGTCTATATCCGGTCATTCATCCAAGTAATAAAAGCTACCGAAGCTGCTTGATTTCGTTGATCGAAAAAATTTCGTTAGAATAAATAAATAATCACACTTTGGAAAGACTCTGGATAGAGCAAGATATAAATTTCAAGTACATCGCCCGGCGGCTGCTAGACATATTCACTTGCTAACCGGTTTCAACTTGTGCTACACAAATGCGAGAAATTTGTTCGCTAAGAATATCATATTTCACAACCATATGTTCAATCATATGACCAGATGTGCTATAATGTCTAACGGCGTTATTTGAAGGAGCAAAAGGTTGACATTTGGCAAGTAATTGGATTGACTAACCAGCTTTCCAAATCCACTATGATACGCTTCCCAGAAAGTGGACTTTATCCTCAGCGAGCAATGAAAAACGTTAAAACCGTCGAAAAGCCTTGAGTAGCAATCGGTCAACAGCGCTTAACAAGACGTTAAAACCGTATTTCAACTTTGAGTAGCAGTCGGGTAACAACGTCTAACGGTGTTATTTGAAGGAGTTGAAGGTTGCCATTTTACAGGTAGATGGACTGACAAACGGGCTTTCTAAAGCCACTTTAATAAACTACCCAGATAGTGGCCTTTACCATCAGGTAGCGATAAAAGACGTTTAAACCGTTTTACAACCTCGAGTTGCAATCGGTCAACAGCGGTTAACGGCGTTATTTGTAGAGATACAAGGATGACATTTTGCAGGTAGATGAAATGACTAACGGGCTTTCTAAACCCGCTTCGATACTCTTTCCAGATAGTGGCCTTTACCATCAGGGAGCGTTGAAAGACGTTAAAACCGTTATATAACCTCGAGTTGCAATCGGTCAACAGCGGTTAACGGCGTTATTTGTAGACATACAAGGATGACATTTTGCAGGTAGATGAAATGACTAGCGGGCTTTCTAATTCCGCTTTGATAAACTACCCAGATAGTGGGCTTTACCACCAGGGAGCGCTAAAAGACGTTAAAACCGTTTTACAACCTCGAGTTGCAATCGGTCAACAGCGGTTAACGGCGTTATTTGAAGACATACAAGGATGAGATTTTGCAGGTAGATGAAATGACTAACGGGCTTTCTAAACCCGCTTCGATACTCTTTCCAGATAGTGGCCTTTACCATCAGGGAGCGTTGAAAGACGTTAAAACCGTTATATAACCTCGAGTTGCAATCGGTCAACAGCGGTTAACGGCGTTATTTGTAGACATACAAGGATGACATTTAGCAGGAAGATGGACTGACTAACGGGCTTTCTAAATCCGCTTTGATAAACTACCCAGATAGTAGCCTCTACCATCAGGGAGCGCTAAAAGGCGTTTAAACCGTTTTACAACCTCGAGTTGCAGTCGGTCAGCAGCGGTTAACGGCGTTATTTGTAGAGATACAAGGATGACATTTTGCAGGAAGCTGGACTGACTAGCGGGCTTTCTAATTCCGCTTTAATAAACTACCCAGATAGTGGGCTTTACCATCAGGGAGCGCTAAAAGACGTTAAAACAATTTTACAACCTCGAGTTGCAATCGGTCAACAGCGGTTAACGGCGTTACTTGTAGACATACAAGGATGACATTTTGCAGGAAGATGGACTGACTAACGGGCTTTCTAAATCCGCTTTGATAAACTACCCAGATAGTAGCCTCTACCATCAGGGAGCGCTAAAAGGCGTTTAAACCGTTTTACAACCTCGAGTTGCAGTCGGTCAACAGCGGTTAACGGTGTTATTTGTAGGAGTACAAGGACGACATTTTGCAGGAAGATGGACTGACTAACGGGCCTTCTGAATCCGCTTTGATAAACTACCCAGATAGTGGCCTTTACCATCAGGGAGCGCTAAAAGACTCTAAAACCGTTTTACAACCTCGAGTTGCAATCGGTCAACAGCGTTTAACGGCGTTATTTGAAGACATGCAAGGAAGACATTTTGCAATTAGATGGACTGCCTACCGGGCGTTCTAAATCCGCTTCGATACACTACCCAGATAGTGGCCTTTACCATCAGGGAGCGCTAAAAGACTCTAAAACCGTTTTACAACCTCGAGTTTCAATCGGTCAACAGCGTTTAACGGCGTTATTTGAAGACATGCAAGGAAGACATTTTGCAAGTTGATGGACTGCCTACCGGGCGTTCTAAATCCGCTTTGATACACTACCCAGATAGCGGCCTTTACCATCAGGGAGCGATGAAAAAGTTTAAACACTTTTTTTGACTTTCAAATTGAATAAAATAAAAATAAAAAATTTAAAAATGTCTATATCCGGTCATTCATCCAAGTAATAAAAGCTACCGAAGCTGCTTGATTTCGTTGATCGAAAAAATTTCGTTAGAATAAATAAATAATCACACTTTGGAAAGACTCTGGATAGAGCAAGATATAAATTTCAAGTACATCGCCCGGCGGCTGCTAGACATATTCACTTCCTAACCGGTTTCAACTTCTGCTACACAAATGCGAGAAATGTGTTCGCTAAGAATATCATATTTCACAATTATATGTTCAATCATATGACCAGATGTGCTATAATGTCTAACGGCGTTATTTGAAGGAGCAAAAGGTTGACATTTGGCAAGTAATTGGATTGACTAACCAGCTTTCCAAATCCACTATGATACGCTTAACAGAAAGTGGACTTTATCCTCAGCGAGCAATGAAAAACGTTAAAACCGTCTAAAAGCCTTGAGTAGCAATCGGTCAACAGCGCTTAACAAGACGTTAAAACCGTATTTCAACTTTGAGTAGCAGTCGGGTAACAACGTCTAACGGTGTTATTTGAAGGAGTTGAAGGTTGCCATTTTACAGGTAGATGGACTGACAAACGGGCTTTCTAAAGCCACTACCCAGATAGTGGCCTTTACCATCAGGAAGCGATAAAAGACGTTTAAACCGTTTTACAACCTCGAGTTGCAATCGGTCAACAGCGGTTAACGGCGTTATTTGAAGACATACAAGGATGACATTTTGCAATTAGATGGACTGCCTACCGGGCGTTCTAAATCCGCTTCGATACACTACCCAGATAGTGGCCTTTACCATCAGGGAGCGCTAAAAGACTCTAAAACCGTTTTACAACCTCGAGTTTCAATCGGTCAACAGCGTTTAACGGCGTTATTTGAAGACATGCAAGGAAGACATTTTGCAAGTTGATGGACTGCCTACCGGGCGTTCTAAATCCGCTTTGATACACTACCCAGATAGCGGCCTTTACCATCAGGGAGCGATGAAAAAGTTTAAACACTTTTTTTGACTTTCAAATTGAATAAAATAAAAATAAAAAATTTAAAAATGTCTATATCCGGTCATTCATCCAAGTAATAAAAGCTACCGAAGCTGCTTGATTTCGTTGATCGAAAAAATTTCGTTAGAATAAATAAATAATCACACTTTGGAAAGACTCTGGATAGAGCAAGATATAAATTTCAAGTACATCGCCCGGCGGCTGCTAGACATATTCACTTCCTAACCGGTTTCAACTTCTGCTACACAAATGCGAGAAATGTGTTCGCTAAGAATATCATATTTCACAATTATATGTTCAATCATATGACCAGATGTGCTATAATGTCTAACGGCGTTATTTGAAGGAGCAAAAGGTTGACATTTGGCAAGTAATTGGATTGACTAACCAGCTTTCCAAATCCACTATGATACGCTTAACAGAAAGTGGACTTTATCCTCAGCGAGCAATGAAAAACGTTAAAACCGTCTAAAAGCCTTGAGTAGCAATCGGTCAACAGCGCTTAACAAGACGTTAAAACCGTATTTCAACTTTGAGTAGCAGTCGGGTAACAACGTCTAACGGTGTTATTTGAAGGAGTTGAAGGTTGCCATTTTACAGGTAGATGGACTGACAAACGGGCTTTCTAAAGCCACTACCCAGATAGTGGCCTTTACCATCAGGAAGCGATAAAAGACGTTTAAACCGTTTTACAACCTCGAGTTGCAATCGGTCAACAGCGGTTAACGGCGTTATTTGAAGACATACAAGGATGACATTTTGCAGGTAGATGAAATGACTAACGGGCATTCTAAATCCGCTTCGATACTCTTTCCAGATAGTGGCTTTTACCATCAGGGAGCGTTGAAAGACGTTAAAACCGTTATATAACCTCGAGTTGCAATCGGTCAACAGCGGTTAACGGCGTTATTTGTAGACATACAAGGATGACATTTAGCAGGAAGATGGACTGACTAACGGGCTTTATAAATCCGCTTTGATTAACTACCCAGCTAGTAGCCTCTACCATCAGGGAGCGCTAAAAGGCGTTTAAACCGTTTTACAACCTCGAGTTGCAGTCGGTCAACAGCGGTTAACGGCGTTATTTGTAGAGATACAAGGATGACATTTTGCAGAAAGCTGGACTAATTAGCGGGCTTTCTAATTCCGCTTTGATACACTACCCAGATAGTGGGCTTCACCATCAGGGAGCGCTTAAAGACGTTAAAACCGTTTTACAACCTCGAGTTGCAATCGGTCAACAGCGGTTAACGGCGTTATTTGAAGACATACAAGGATGACATTTTGCAGGTAGATGAAATGACTAACGGGCTTTCTAAATCCGCTTCGATACTCTTTCCAGATAGTGGCTTTTATCATCAGGGAGCGTTGAAAGACGTTAAAACCGTTATATAACCTCGAGTTGCAATCGGTCAACAGCGGTTAACGGCGTTGTTTGTAGACATACAAGGATGACATTTAGCAGGAAGATGGACTGACTAACGGGCTTCCTAATTCCGCTTTGATAAACTACCCAGATAGTAGCCTCTACCATCAGGGAGCGCTAAAAGGCGTTTAAACCGTTTAACAACCTCGAGTAGCAGTCGGTCAGCAGCGGTTAACGGCGTTATTTGTAGAGATACAAGGATGACACTTTGCAGGAAGCTGGACTGACTAGCGGGCTTTCTAATTCCGCTTTGATAAACTACCCAGATAGTGGGCTTTACCATCAGGGAGCGCTAAAAGACGTTAAAACCGTTTTACAACCTCGAGTTGCAGTCGGTCAACAGCGGTTAACGGCGTTATTTGTAGAGATACAAGGATGACATTTTGCAGAAAGCTGGACTAACTAGCGGGCTTTCTAATTCCGCTTTGATAAACTACCCAGATAGTAGGCTTTACCATCAGGGAGCGCTTAAAGACGTTAAAACCGTTTTACAACCTCGAGTTGCAATCGGTCAACAGCGGTTAACGGCGTTATTTGAAGACATACAAGGATGACATTTTGCAGGTAGATGAAATGACTAACGGGCTTTCTAAATCCGCTTCGATACTCTTTCCAGATAGTGGCTTTTACCATCAGGGAGCGTTGAAAGACGTTCAAACCGTTATATAACCTCGAGTTGCAATCGGTCAACAGCGGTTAACGGCGTTATTTGTAGACACACAAGGATGACATTTAGCAGGAAGATGGACTGACTAACGAGCTTTCTTAATCCGCTTTGATAAACTACCCAGATAGTAGCCTCTACCATCAGGGAGCGCTAAAAGGCGTTTAAACCGTTTTACAACCTCGAGTTGCAGTCGGTCAACAGCGGTTAACGGTGTTATTTGTAGAGATACAAGGATGACATTTTGCAGGAAGCTGGACTGACTAGCGGGCTTTCTAATTCCGCTTTGATAAACTACCCAGATAGTGGGCTTTACCATCAGGGAGCGTTGAAAGACGTTAAAACCGTTATACAACCTAAAGTTGCAATCGGTCAACAGCGGTTAACGGCGTTAATTGAAGACATACAAGGATGACATTTTGCAAGTAGATGGACTGACTAACGAGCTTTCTAGATCCGCTTTGATAAACTACCCAGATAGTAGCCTCTACCATCAGGGAGCGCTAAAAGGCGTTTAAACCGTTTTACAACCTTGAGTTGCAGTCGGTCAACAGCGGTTAACGGCGTTTTTTGTAGACATACAAGGATGACATTTAGCAGGAAGATGGACTGACTAACGGGCTTTCTAAATCCGCTTTGATAAACTACCCAGATAGTAGCCTCTACAATCAGGGAGCGCTAAAAGGCGTTTAAACCGTTTTACAACCTCGAGTTGCAGTCGGTCAACAGCGGTTAACGGCGTTATTTGTAAAGATACAAGGACGACATTTTGCAGGAAGATGGACTGACTAACGGGCTTTCTAAATCCACTTTGATAAACTACCCAGATAGTAGCCTCTACTATCAGGGAGCGCTAAAAGGCGTTTAAACCGTTTTACAACCTCGAGTTGCAAGCGGTCAACAGCGGTTAACGACGTTTTTTGTAGACATGCCAGGAAGCGTTTTGCAAGTTGATGGACTGACTAACGGGCTTTCTAAATCCGCTTTGGTACAGTACCCAGATAGTGGTATCCACCATCAGGGAGCGTTAAAAGGCGTTAAAACCGTTTTACCACCTCGAGTTTTAATCCGTCAACAGCGGTTAACGGCGTTATTTGAGGACATACAATTATGACATTTTGCAGGTAGATGGACTGACTAACGGGCTTTCTAAATGCGCTTTGCTAAAATTCCCAGATAGTGGCCTTTACCATCAGGTAGCGATAATCGACGTTTTAACCGTTTTACAACCTCGAGTTGCAATCGGTCAACAGCGTTTAACGGCGTTATTTGAAGACATGCAAGGAAGACATTTTGCAAGTTGATGGACTGACTAACGGGCTTTCTAAATCCGCTTTGATACTCTTTCCAGATAGTGGCTTTTACTATCAGGGAGCGTTGAAAGACGTTAAAACCGTTATACAACCTAAAGTTGCAGTCGGTCAACAGCGTTTAACGGCGTTATTTGAAGACATGCAAGGAAGACATTTTGCAAGTTGATGGACTAACTAATGGGCTTTCTAAATCCGCTTTGGTACAGTACCCAGATAGTGGTCTCCACCATCAGGGAGCGTTAAAAGGCTTTAAAACAGTTTTACAACCTCGAGTTTCAATCGGTCAACAGCGTTTACCGGCGTTATTTGAAGACATTCAATGATGACATTTTGCAATTAGATGGACTGCCTACCGGGCGTTCTAAATCCGCTTCGATACACTACCCAGATAGTGGCCTTTACCATCAGGGAGCGCTAAAAGACTCTAAAACCGTTTTACAACCTCGAGTTGCAATCGGTCAACAGCGCTTAACGGCGTTATTTGAAGACATGCAAGGAAGACATTTTGCAAGTTGATGGACTGACTAACGGGCTTTCTAAATGCGCTTTGCTAAAATTCCCAGATGGTGGCCTTTACCATCAGGTAGCGATAAAAGACGTTTAAACCGTTTTACAAACTCGAGTTGCAATCGGTCAACAGCGGTTAACGGCGTTATTTGAAGACATACAAGGATGACATTTTGCAAGTAGATGAAATGACTAACGGGCTTTCTAAATCCGCTTTGATACTCTTTCCAGATAGTGGCTTTTACTATCAGGGAGCGTTGAAAGACGTTAAAACCGTTATGCAACCTAAAGTTGCAATCGGTCAACAGCGGTTAACGGCGTTATTTGAAAACTAACGGGCTTTCTAAATCCGCTTTGATAAACTACCCAGATAGTGGCCTTTAACATCAGGGGGCGCTTAAAAACTCTAAAACCGTTTTACAACCTCGAGTTGCAATCGGTCAACAGCGTTTAACGGCGTTATTTGAAGACATGCAAGAAGACATTTTGCAAGTTGATGGACTGACTAACGGGCTTTCTAAATCCGCTTTGGTACAGTACCCAGATAGTGGGCTTTGCCATCAGGGAGCGCTAAGACGTTAAAACCGTTTTACAACCTCGAGTTGCAATCGGTCAACAGCGGTTAACGGCGTTATTTGAAGACATACAAGGATGTCATATTGCAGGTAGATGGACTTACTAACGGGCTTTCTAAATGCGCTTTGCTAAAATTCCCAGATAGTGGGCTTTACCATCAGGGAGCGCTAAAAGACGTTAAAACCGTTTTACAACCTCGAGTTGCAATCGGTCAACAGCGGTTAACGGCGTTATTTGAAGACATACAAGGATGACATTTTGCAGGTAGATGAAATGACTAACGGGCTTTCTAAATAGGCTTAGATACTCTTTCCAGATAGTGGCTTTTACCATCAGGGAGCGTTGAAAGACGGTAAAACCGTTATATAACCTCGAGTTGCAATCGGTCAACAGCGGTTAACGGCGTTATTTGTAGACACACAAGGATGACATTTAGCAGGAAGATGGACTGACTAACGAGCTTTCTAAATCCGCTTTGATAAACTACCCAGATAGTAGCCTCTACCATCAGGGAGCGCTAAAAGGCGTTTAAACCGTTTCACAACCTCGAGTTGCAGTCGGTCAACAGCGGTTAACGGCGTTATTTGTAGAGATACAAGGATGACATTTTGCAGAAAGATGGACTGACTAACGGGCTTTCTAAATCCGCTTTGATAAACTACAGAGATAGTGGCCTTTACCATCAGGGAGCGCTTAAAGACTCTAAAACCGTTTTACAACCTCGAGTTGCAATCGGTCAACAGCGTTTAACGGCGTTATTTGAAGACATGCAAGGAAGACATTTTGCAAGTTGATGGACTGACTAACGGGCTTTCTAAATCCCCTTTGGTACAGTACCCAGATAGTGGTCTCCACCATCAGGGAGCGTTAAAAGGCGTTAAAACCGTTTTACAACCTCGAGTTTCAATCGGTCAACAGCGTTTACCGGCGTTATTTGAAGACATTCAATGATGAGATTTTGCAATTAGATGGACTGCCTACCGGGCGTTCTAAATCCGCTTTGATACACTACCCAGATAGTGGCCTTTACCATCAGGGAGCGCTAAAAGACTCTAAAACCGTTTTACAACCTCGAGTTGCAATCGGTCAACAGCGCTTAACGGGATGACATTTTGCAAGTAGATGAAATGACTAACGGGCTTTCTAAATCCGCTTTGATACTCTTTCCAGATAGTGGCTTTTACTATCAGGGAGCGTTGAAAGACGTTAAAACCGTTATGCAACCTAAAGTTGCAATCGGTCAACAGCGGTTAACGGCGTTATTTGAAAACTAACGGGCTTTCTAAATCCGCTTTGATAAACTACCCAGATAGTGGCCTTTAACATCAGGGGGCGCTTAAAAACTCTAAAACCGTTTTACAACCTCGAGTTGCAATCGGTCAACAGCGTTTAACGGCGTTATTTGAAGACATGCAAGAAGACATTTTGCAAGTTGATGGACTGACTAACGGGCTTTCTAAATCCGCTTTGGTACAGTACCCAGATAGTGGGCTTTACCATCAGGGAGCGCTAAAAGACGTTAAAACCGTTTTACAACCTCGAGTTGCAATCGGTCAACAGCGGTTAACGGCGTTATTTAAAGACATACAAGGATGACATTTTGCAGGTAGATGGACTTACTAACGGGCTTTCTAAATGCGCTTTGCTAAAATTCCCAGATAGTGGGCTTTACCATCAGGGAGCGCTAAAAGACGTTAAAACCGTTTTACAACCTCGAGTTGCAATCGGTCAACAGCGGTTAACGGCGTTATTTGAAGACATACAAGGATGACATTTTGCAGGTAGATGAAATGACTAACGGGCTTTCTAAATCCGCTTCGATACTCTTTCCAGATAGTGGCTTTTACCATCAGGGAGCGTTGAAAGACGTTAAAACCGTTATATAACTTCGAGTTGCAATCGGTCAACAGCGGTTAACGGCGTTATTTGTAGACACACAAGGATGACATTTAGCAGGAAGATGGACTGACTAACGAGCTTTCTAAATCCGCTTTGATAAACTACCCAGATAGTAGCCTCTACCATCATGGAGCGCTAAAAGGCGTTTAAACCGTTTCACAACCTCGAGTTGCAGTCGGTCAACAGCGGTTAACGGCGATATTTGTAGAGATACAAGGATGACATTTTGCAGGAAGATGGACTGACTAACGGGCTTTCTAAATCCGCTTTGATAAACTACAGAGATAGTGGCCTTTACCATCAGGGAGCGCTTAAAGACTCTAAAACCGTTTTACAACTTCGAGTTGCAATCGGTCAACAGCGTTTAACGGCGTTATTTGAAGACATGCTAGGAAGACATTTTGCAAGTTGATGGACTGACTAACGGGCTTTCTAAATCCGCTTTGGTACAGTACCCAGATAGTGGTCTCCACCATCAGGGAGCGTTAAAAGGCGTTAAAACCGTTTTACAACCTCGAGTTTCAATCGGTCAACAGCGGTTAACGGCGTTATTTGAAGACATACAAGGATGACATTTTGCAAGTAGATGAAATGACTAACTTGCTTTCTAAATTCGCTTTGATACTCTTTCCAGATAGTGGCTTTTACTATCAGGGAGCGTTGAAAGACGTTAAAACCGTTTTACAACCTCGAGTTGCAATCGGTCAACAGCGTTTAACGGCGCTATTTGAAGACATGCAAGGAAGACATTTTGCAAGTTGATGGACTGACTAACGGGCTTTCTAAGTCCCCTTTGGTACAGTACCCAGATAGTGGTCTCCACCATCAGGGAGCGTTAAAAGGCGTTAAAACCGTTTTACAACCTCGAGTTTCAATCGGTCAACAGCGGTTAACGGCGTTATTTGAAGACATACAAGGATGACATTTTGCAGGTAGATGGACTGACTAACGGGCTTTCTAAATCCGCTTTGAAACTCTTTCCAGATAGTGGCTTTTACTATCAGGGAGCGTTGAAAGACGTTAAAACCGTTATACAACCTAAAGTTGCAATCGGTCAACAGCGGTTAACGGCGTTAATTGAAGACATACAAGGATGACATTTTGCAAGTAGATGGACTGACTAACGAGCTTTCTAGATCCGCTTTGATAAACTACACAGATAGAAGCCTCTACCATCAGGGAGCGCTAAAAGGCGTTTAAACCGTTTTACAACCTCGAGTTGCAGTCGGTCAACAGCGGTTAACGGCGTTATTTGTAGAGATACAAGGATGACATTTTGCAGAAAGCTGGACTAACTAGCGGGCTTTCTAATTCCGCTTTGATAAACTACGCAGATAATGGGCCTTACCATCAGGGAGCGCTAAAAGACGTTAAAACCGTTTTATAACCTCGAGTTGCAATCGGTCAACAGCGGTTAACGGCGTTATTTGAAGACATGCAAGGAAGACATTTTGCAAGTTGATGGACTGACTAACGGGCTTTCTAAGTCCCCTTTGGTACAGTACCCAGATAGTGGTCTCCACCATCAGGGAGCGCTAAAAGGCGTTTAAACCGTTTTACAACCTCGAGTTGCAGTCGGTCAACAGCGGTTAACGGCGTTATTTGTAGAGATACAAGGATGACATTTAGCAGGAAGATGGACTGACTAACGAGCTTTCTAAATCCGCTTTAATAAACTACCCAGATAGTAGCCTCTACCATCAGGGAGCGCTAAAAGGCGTTTAAACCGTTTTACAACCTCGAGTTGCAGTCGGTCAACAGCGGTTAACGGCGTTATTTGTAGAGATACAAGGATGACATTTTGCAGAAAGCTGGACTAACTAGCGGGCTTTCTAATTCCGCTTTGATAAACTACCCAGATAGTGGGCCTTACCATCAGGGAGCGCTAAAAGACGTTAAAACCGTTTTATAACCTCGAGTTGCAATCGGTCAACAGCGGTTAACGGCGTTATTTGAAGACATACAAGGATGACCTTTTGCAGGAAGCTGGACTGACTAGCGGGCTTTCTAATTCCACTCTGATAAACTACCCAGATAGTGGGCTTTACCATCAGGGAGCGTTGAAAGACGTTAAAACCGTTATACAACCTAAAGTTGCAATCGGTCAACAGCGGTTAACGGCGTTAATTGAAGACATACAAGGATGACATTTTGCAAGTAGATGGACTGACTAACGAGCTTTCTAAACCCGCTTTAATAAACTACCCAGATAATAGCCTCTACCATCAGGGAGCGCTAAAAGGCGTTTAAAACGTTTTACAACCTCGAGTTGCAGTCGGTCAACAGCGGTTAACGGCGTTATTTGTAGAGATACAAGGATGACATTTTGCAGAAAGCTGGACTAACTAGCGGGCTTTCTAATTCCGCTTTGATAAACTACCCATATAGTGGGCTTTACCATCAGGGAGCGCTAAAAGACGTTAAAATCGTTTTATAACCTCGAGTTGCAATCGGTCAACAGCGGTTAACGGCGTTATTTGAAGACATACAAGGATGACATTTTGCAGGTAGATGAAATGACTAACGGGCATTCTAAATCCGCTTCGATACTCTTTCCAGATAGTGGCTTTTACCATCAGGGAGCGTTGAAAGACGTTAAAACCGTTATATAACCTCGAATTGCAATCGGTCAACAGCGGTTAACGGCGTTATTTGTAGACATACAAGGATGACATTTAGCCGGAAGATGGACTGACTAACGAGCTTTCTAAATCCGCTTTGATAAACTACCCAGGTAGTAGCCTCTACCATCAGGGAGCGATAAAAGGCGTTTAAACCGTTTTACAACCTCGAGTTGCAGTCGGTCAACAGCGGTTAACGGCGTTATTTGTAGAGATACAAGGATGACATTTTGCAGAAAGCTGGACTAACTTGCGGGCTTTCTAATTCCGCTTTGATAAACTACCCAGATAGTGGCCTTTACCATCAGGGAGCGCTTAAAGATGTTAAAACCGTTTTACAACCTCGAGTTGCAATCGGTCAACAGCGGTTAACGGCGTTATTTGAAGACATACAAGGATGACATTTTGCAGGTAGATGAAATGACTAACGGGCATTCTAAATCCGCTTCGATACTCTTTCCAGATAGTGGCTTTTACCATCAGGGAGCGTTGAAAGACGTTAAAACCGTTATATAACCTCGAGTTGCAATCGGTCAACAGCGGTTAACGGCGTTATTTGTAGACATACAAGGATGACATTTAGCAGGAAGATGGACTGACTAACGGGCTTTCTAAATCCGCTTTGATAAACTACAGAGAAAGTGGCCTTTACCATCAGGGAGCGCTTAAAGACTCTAAAACCGTTTTACAACCTCGAGTTGCAATCGGTCAACAGCGTTTAACGGCGTTATTTGTAGACATACAAGGATGACATTTAGCAGGAAGATGGACTGACTAACGGGCTTTCTAAATCCGCTTTGATAAACTACAGAGATAGTGGCCTTTACCATCAGGGAGCGCTTAAAGACTCTAAAACCGTTTTACAACCTCGAGTTGCAATCGGTCAACAGCGGTTAACGGCGTTATTTGAAGACATACAAGGATGACCTTTTGCAGGAAGCTGGACTGACTAGCGGGCTTTCTAATTCCACTCTGATAAACTACCCAGATAGTGGGCTTTACCATCAGGGAGCGTTGAAAGACGTTAAAACCGTTATACAACCTAAAGTTGCAATCGGTCAACAGCGGTTAACGGCGTTAATTGAAGACATACAAGGATGACATTTTGCAAGTAGATGGACTGACTAACGAGCTTTCTAAACCCGCTTTAATAAACTACCCAGATAATAGCCTCTACCATCAGGGAGCGCTAAAAGGCGTTTAAAACGTTTTACAACCTCGAGTTGCAGTCGGTCAACAGCGGTTAGCGGCGTTATTTGTAGAGATACAAGGATGACATTTTGCAGAAAGCTGGACTAACTAGCGGGCTTTCTAATTCCGCTTTGATAAACTACCCATATAGTGGGCTTTACCATCAGGGAGCGCTAAAAGACGTTAAAACCGTTTTATAACCTCGAGTTGCAATCGGTCAACAGCGGTTAACGGCGTTATTTGAAGACATACAAGGATGACATTTTGCAGGTAGATGAAATGACTAACGGGCATTCTAAATCCGCTTCGATACTCTTTCCAGATAGTGGCTTTTACCATCAGGGAGCGTTGAAAGACGTTAAAACCGTTATATAACCTCGAATTGCAATCGGTCAACAGCGGTTAACGGCGTTATTTGTAGACATACAAGGATGACATTTAGCCGGAAGATGGACTGACTAACGAGCTTTCTAAATCCGCTTTGATAAACTACCCAGGTAGTAGCCTCTACCATCAGGGAGCGCTAAAAGGCGTTTAAACCGTTTTACAACCTCGAGTTGCAGTCGGTCAACAGCGGTTAACGGCGTTATTTGTAGAGATACAAGGATGACATTTTGCAGAAAGCTGGACTAACTTGCGGGCTTTCTAATTCCGCTTTGATAAACTACCCAGATAGTGGCCTTTACCATCAGGGAGCGCTTAAAGACGTTAAAACCCTTTTACAACCTCGAGTTGCAATCGGTCAACAGCGGTTAACGGCGTTATTTGAAGACATACAAGGATGACATTTTGCAGGTAGATGAAATGACTAACGGGCTTTCTAAATCCGCTTCGATACTCTTTCCAGATAGTGGCTTTTACCATCAGGGAGCGTTGAAAGACGTTAAAACCGTTATATAACCTCGAGTTGCAATCGGTCAACAGCGGTTAACGGCGTTGTTTGTAGACATACAAGGATGACATTTAGCAGGAAGATGGACTGACTAACGGGCTTTCTAAATCCGCTTTGATAAACTACAGAGATAGTGGCCTTTACCATCAGGGAGCGCTTAAAGACTCTAAAACCGTTTTACAACCTCGAGTTGCAATCGGTCAACAGCGTTTAACGGCGTTATTTGTAGACATACAAGGATGAAATTTAGCAGGAAGATGGACTGACTAACGGGCTTTCTAAAGCCACTACCCAGATAGTGGCCTTTACCATCAGGAAGCGATAAAAGACGTTTAAACCGTTTTACAACCTCGAGTTGCAATCGGTCAACAGCGTTTAACGGCGTTATTTGTAGACATACAAGGATGACATTTAGCAGGAAGATGGACTGACTAACGGGCTTTCTAAAGCCACTACCCAGATAGTGGCCTTTACCATCAGGGAGCGCTTAAAGACTCTAAAACAGTTTTACAACCTCGAGTTTCAATCGGTCAACAGCGTTTACCGGCGTTATTTGAAGACATTCAATGATGACATTTTGCAATTAGATGGACTGCCTACCGGGCGTTCTAAATCCGCTTTGATACTCTACCCAGATAGTGGCCTTTACCATCAGGGAGCGCTAAAAGACTCTAAAACCGTTTTACAACCTCGAGTTGCAATCGGTCAACAGCGCTTAACGGCGTTATTTGAAGACATGCAAGGAAGACATTTTGCAAGTTGATGGACTGACTAACGGGCTTTCTAAATGCGCTTTGCTAAAATTCCCAGATGGTGGCCTTTACCACCAGGTAGCGATAAAAGACGTTTAAACCGTTTTACAAACTCGAGTTGCAATCGGTCAACAGCGGTTAACGGCGTTATTTGAAGACATACAAGGATGACATTTTGCAAGTAGATGAAATGACTAACAGGCTTTCTAAATCCGCTTTGATACTCTTTCCAGATAGTGGCTTTTACTATCAGGGAGCGTTGAAAGACGTTAAAACCGTTATGCAACCTAAAGTTGCAATCGGTCAACAGCGGTTAACGGCGTTATTTGAAAACTAACGGGCTTTCTAAATCCGCTTTGATAAACTACCCAGATAGTGGCCTTTAACATCAGGGGGCGCTTAAAAACTCTAAAACCGTTTTACAACCTCGAGTTGCAATCGGTCAACAGCGTTTAACGGCGTTATTTGAAGACATGCAAGAAGACATTTTGCAAGTTGATGGACTGACTAACGGGCTTTCTAAATCCGCTTTGGTACAGTACCCAGATAGTGGGCTTTGCCATCAGGGAGCGCTAAGACGTTAAAACCGTTTTACAACCTCGAGTTGCAATCGGTCAACAGCGGTTAACGGCGTTATTTGAAGACATACAAGGATGTCATTTTGCAGGTAGATGGACTTACTAACGGGCTTTCTAAATGCGCTTTGCTAAAATTCCCAGATAGTGGGCTTTACCATCAGGGAGCGCTAAAAGACGTTAAAACCGTTTTACAACCTCGAGTTGCAATCGGTCAACAGCGGTTAACGGCGTTATTTGAAGACATACAAGGATGACATTTTGCAGGTAGATGAAATGACTAACGGGCTTTCTAAATAGGCTTAGATACTCTTTCCAGATAGTGGCTTTTACCATCAGGGAGCGTTGAAAGACGTTAAAACCGTTATATAACCTCGAGTTGCAATCGGTCAACAGCGGTTAACGGCGTTATTTGTAGACACACAAGGATGACATTTAGCAGGAAGATGGACTGACTAACGAGCTTTCTAAATCCGCTTTGATAAACTACCCAGATAGTAGCCTCTACCATCAGGGAGCGCTAAAAGGCGTTTAAACCGTTTCACAACCTCGAGTTGCAGTCGGTCAACAGCGGTTAACGGCGTTATTTGTAGAGATACAAGGATGACATTTTGCAGAAAGATGGACTGACTAACGGGCTTTCTAAATCCGCTTTGATAAACTACAGAGATAGTGGCCTTTACCATCAGGGAGCGCTTAAAGACTCTAAAACCGTTTTACAACCTCGAGTTGCAATCGGTCAACAGCGTTTAACGGCGTTATTTGAAGACATGCAAGGAAGACATTTTGCAAGTTGATGGACTGACTAACGGGCTTTCTAAATCCCCTTTGGTACAGTACCCAGATAGTGGTCTCCACCATCAGGGAGCGTTAAAAGGCGTTAAAACAGTTTTACAACCTCGAGTTTCAATCGGTCAACAGCGTTTACCGGCGTTATTTGAAGACATTCAATGATGAGATTTTGCAATTAGATGGACTGCCTACCGGGCGTTCTAAATCCGCTTTGATACACTACCCAGATAGTGGCCTTTACCATCAGGGAGCGCTAAAAGACTCTAAAACCGTTTTACAACCTCGAGTTGCAATCGGTCAACAGCGCTTAACGGCGTTATTTGAAGACATGCAAGGAAGACATTTTGCAAGTTGATGGACTGACTAACGGGCTTTCTAAATGCGCTTTGCTAAAATTCCCAGATGGTGGCCTTTACCATCAGGTAGCGATAAAAGACGTTTAAACCGTTTTACAACCTCGAGTTGCAATCGGTCAACAGCGGTTAACGGCGTTATTTGAAGACATACAAGGATGACATTTTGCAAGTAGATGAAATGACTAACGGGCTTTCTAAATCCGCTTTGATACTCTTTCCAGATAGTGGCTTTTACTATCAGGGAGCGTTGAAAGACGTTAAAACCGTTATGCAACCTAAAGTTGCAATCGGTCAACAGCGGTTAACGGCGTTATTTGAAAACTAACGGGCTTTCTAAATCCGCTTTGATAAACTACCCAGATAGTGGCCTTTAACATCAGGGGGCGCTTAAAAACTCTAAAACCGTTTTACAACCTCGAGTTGCAATCGGTCAACAGCGTTTAACGGCGTTATTTGAAGACATGCAAGAAGACATTTTGCAAGTTGATGGACTGACTAACGGGCTTTCTAAATCCGCTTTGGTACAGTACCCAGATAGTGGGCTTTACCATCAGGGAGCGCTAAAAGACGTTAAAACCGTTTTACAACCTCGAGTTGCAATCGCTCAACAGCGGTTAACGGCGTTATTTGAAGACATACAAGGATGACATTTTGCAGGTAGATGGACTTACTAACGGGCTTTCTAAATGCGCTTTGCTAAAATTCCCAGATAGTGGGCTTTACCATCAGGGAGCGCTAAAAGACGTTAAAACCGTTTTACAACCTCGAGTTGCAATCGGTCAACAGCGGTTAACGGCGTTATTTGAAGACATACAAGGATGACATTTTGCAGGTAGATGAAATGACTAACGGGCTTTCTAAATCCGCTTCGATACTCTTTCCAGATAGTGGCTTTTACCATCAGGGAGCGTTGAAAGACGTTAAAACCGTTATATAACTTCGAGTTGCAATCGGTCAACAGCGGTTAACGGCGTTATTTGTAGACACACAAGGATGACATTTAGCAGGAAGATGGACTGACTACCGAGCTTTCTAAATCCGCTTTGATAAACTACCCAGATAGTAGCCTCTACCATCAGGGAGCGCTAAAAGGCGTTTAAACCGTTTCACAACCTCGAGTTGCAGTCGGTCAACAGCGGTTAACGGCGATATTTGTAGAGATACAAGGATGACATTTTGCAGGAAGATGGACTGACTAACGGGCTTTCTAAATCCGCTTTGATAAACTACAGAGATAGTGGCCTTTACCATCAGGGAGCGCTTAAAGACTCTAAAACCGTTTTACAACCTCGAGTTGCAATCGGTCAACAGCGTTTAACGGCGTTATTTGAAGACATGCTAGGAAGACATTTTGCAAGTTGATGGACTGACTAACGGGCTTTCTAAATCCGCTTTGGTACAGTACCCAGATAGTGGTCTCCACCATCAGGGAGCGTTAAAAGGCGTTAAAACCGTTTTACAACCTCGAGTTTCAATCGGTCAACAGCGGTTAACGGCGTTATTTGAAGACATACAAGGATGACATTTTGCAAGTAGATGAAATGACTAACTTGCTTTCTAAATTCGCTTTGATACTCTTTCCAGATAGTGGCTTTTACTATCAGGGAGCGTTGAAAGACGTTAAAACCGTTTTACAACCTCGAGTTGCAATCGGTCAACAGCGTTTAACGGCGTTATTTGAAGACATGCAAGGAAGACATTTTGCAAGTTGATGGACTGACTAACGGGCTTTCTAAGTACCCTTTGGTACAGTACCCAGATAGTGGTCTCCACCATCAGGGAGCGTTAAAAGGCGTTAAAACCGTTTTACAACCTCGAGTTTCAATCGGTCAACAGCGGTTAACGGCGTTATTTGAAGACATACAAGGATGACATTTTGCAGGTAGATGGACTGACTAACGGGCTTTCTAAATCCGCTTTGAAACTCTTTCCAGATAGTGGCTCTTACTATCAGGGAGCGTTGAAAGACGTTAAAACCGTTATACAACCTAAAGTTGCAGTCGGTCAACAGCGGTTAGCGGCGATATTTGTAGAGATACAAGGATGACATTTTGCAGGAAGATGGACTGACTAACGGGCTTTCTAAATCCGCTTTGATAAACTACAGAGATAGTGGCCTTTACCATCAGGGAGCGCTTAAAGACTCTAAAACCGTTTTACAACCTCGAGTTTCAATCGTTCAACAGCGGTTAACGGCGTTATTTGAAGACATACAAGGATGACATTTTGCATGTAGATGGACTGACTAACGAGCTTTCTAGATCCGCTTTGATAAACTACACAGATAGAAGCCTCTACCATCAGGGAGCGCTAGAAGGCGTTTAAACCGTTTTACAACCTCGAGTTGCAGTCGGTCAACAGCGGTTAACGGCGTTATTTGTAGAGATACAAGGATGACATTTAGCAGGAAGATGGACTGACTAACGAGCTTTCTAAATCCGCTTTAATAAACTACCCAGATAGTAGCCTCTACCATCAGGGAGCGCTAAAAGGCGTTTAAACCGTTTTACAACCTCGAGTTGCAGTCGGTCAACAGCGGTTAACGGCGTTATTTGTAGAGATACAAGGATGACATTTTGCAGAAAGCTGGACTAACTAGCGGGCTTTCTAATTCCGCTTTGATAAACTACCCAGATAGTGGGCCTTACCATCAGGGAGCGCTAAAAGACGTTAAAACCGTTTTATAACCTCGAGTTGCAATCGGTCAACAGCGGTTAACGGCGTTATTTGAAGACATACAAGGATGACCTTTTGCAGGAAGCTGGACTGACTAGCGGGCTTTCTAATTCCACTCTGATAAACTACCCAGATAGTGGGCTTTACCATCAGGGAGCGTTGAAAGACGTTAAAACCGTTATACAACCTAAAGTTGCAATCGGTCAACAGCGGTTAACGGCGTTAATTGAAGACATACAAGGATGACATTTTGCAAGTAGATGGACTGACTAACGAGCTTTCTAAACCCGCTTTAATAAACTACCCAGATAATAGCCTCTACCATCAGGGAGCGCTAAAAGGCGTTTAAAACGTTTTACAACCTCGAGTTGCAGTCGGTCAACAGCGGTTAACGGCGTTATTTGTAGAGATACAAGGATGACATTTTGCAGAAAGCTGGACTAACTTGCGGGCTTTCTAATTCCGCTTTGATAAACTACCCAGATAGTGGCCTTTACCATCAGGGAGCGCTTAAAGACGTTAAAACCGTTTTACAACCTCGAGTTGCAATCGGTCAACAGCGGTTAACGGCGTTATTTGAAGACATACAAGGATGACATTTTGCAGGTAGATGAAATGACTAACGGGCTTTCTAAATCCGCTTCGATACTCTTTCCAGATAGTGGCTTTTACCATCAGGGAGCGTTGAAAGACGTTAAAACCGTTATATAACCTCGAGTTGCAATCGGTCAACAGCGGTTAACGGCGTTGTTTGTAGACATACAAGGATGACATTTAGCAGGAAGATGGACTGACTAACGGGCTTACTAATTCCGCTTTGATAAACTACCCAGATAGTAGCCTCTACCATCAGGGAGCGCTAAAAGGCGTTTAAACCGTTTTACAACCTCGAGTAGCAGTCGGTCAGCAGCGGTTAACGGCGTTATTTGTAGAGATACAAGGATGACATTTTGCAGGAAGCTGGACTGACTAGCGGGCTTTCTAATTCCGCTTTGATAAACTACCCATATAGTGGGCTTTACCGTCAGGGAGCGCTAAAAGACGTTTAAACCGTTTTACAACCTCGAGTTGCAGTCGGTCAACAGCGGTTAACGGCGTTATTTGTAGAGATACAAGGATGACATTTTGCAGAAAGCTGGACTAACTAGCGGGCTTTCTAATTCCGCTTTGATAAACTACCCAGATAGTGGGCTTTACCATCAGGGAGCGCTTAAAGACGTTAAAACCGTTTTACAACCTCGAGTTGCAATCGGTCAACAGCGGTTAACGGCGTTATTTGAAGACATACAAGGATGACATTTTGCAGGTAGATGAAATGACTAACGGGCTTTCTAAATAGGCTTAGATACTCTTTCCAGATAGTGGCTTTTACCATCAGGGAGCGTTGAAAGACGTTAAAACCGTTATATAACCTCGAGTTGCAATCGGTCAACAGCGGTTAACGGCGTTATTTGTAGAGATACAAGGATGACATTTTGCAGAAAGCTGGACTAACTAGCGGGCTTTCTAATTCCGCTTTGATAAACTACCCAGATAGTGGGCTTTACCATCAGGGAGCGCTTAAAGACGTTAAAACCGTTTTACAACCTCGAGTTGCAGTCGGTCAACAGCGGTTAACGGCGTTATTTGTAGAGATACAAGGATGACATTTTGCAGAAAGCTGGACTAACTAGCGGGCTTTCTAATTCCGCTTTGATAAACTACCCATATAGTGGGCTTTACCGTCAGGGAGCGCTAAAAGACGTTTAAACCGTTTTACAACCTCGAGTTGCAGTCGGTCAACAGCGGTTAACGGCGTTATTTGTAGAGATACAAGGATGACATTTTGCAGGAAGCTGGACTGACTAGCGGGCTTTCTAATTCCGCTTTGATAAACTACCCATATAGTGGGCTTTACCGTCAGGGAGCGCTAAAAGACGTTTAAACCGTTTTACAACCTCGAGTTGCAGTCGGTCAACAGCGGTTAACGGCGTTATTTGTAGAGATACAAGGATGACATTTTGCAGAAAGCTGGACTAACTAGCGGGCTTTCTAATTCCGCTTTGATAAACTACCCAGATAGTGGGCTTTACCATCAGGGAGCGCTTAAAGACGTTAAAACCGTTTTACAACCTCGAGTTGCAGTCGGTCAACAGCGGTTAACGGCGTTATTTGTAGAGATACAAGGATGACATTTTGCAGAAAGCTGGACTAACTAGCGGGCTTTCTAATTCCGCTTTGATAAACTACCCAGATAGTGGGCTTTACCATCAGGGAGCGCTTAAAGACGTTAAAACCGTTTTACAACCTCGAGTTGCAATCGGTCAACAGCGTTTAACGGCGTTATTTGTAGACATACAAGGATGACATTTAGCAGGAAGATGGACTGACTAACGGGCTTTCTAAAGCCACTACCCAGATAGTGGCCTTTACCATCAGGGAGCGCTTAAAGACTCTAAAACAGTTTTACAACCTCGAGTTTCAATCGGTCAACAGCGTTTACCGGCGTTATTTGAAGACATTCAATGATGACATTTTGCAATTAGATGGACTGCCTACCGGGCGTTCTAAATCCGCTTTGATACTCTACCCAGATAGTGGCCTTTACCATCAGGGAGCGCTAAAAGACTCTAAAACCGTTTTACAACCTCGAGTTGCAATCGGTCAACAGCGCTTAACGGCGTTATTTGAAGACATGCAAGGAAGACATTTTGCAAGTTGATGGACTGACTAACGGGCTTTCTAAATGCGCTTTGCTAAAATTCCCAGATGGTGGCCTTTACCACCAGGTAGCGATAAAAGACGTTTAAACCGTTTTACAAACTCGAGTTGCAATCGGTCAACAGCGGTTAACGGCGTTATTTGAAGACATACAAGGATGACATTTTGCAAGTAGATGAAATGACTAACAGGCTTTCTAAATCCGCTTTGATACTCTTTCCAGATAGTGGCTTTTACCATCAGGGAGCGTTGAAAGACGTTAAAACCGTTATATAACCTCGAATTGCAATCGGTCAACAGCGGTTAACGGCGTTATTTGTAGACATACAAGGATGACATTTAGCCGGAAGATGGACTGACTAACGAGCTTTCTAAATCCGCTTTGATAAACTACCCAGGTAGTAGCCTCTACCATCAGGGAGCGATAAAAGGCGTTTAAACCGTTTTACAACCTCGAGTTGCAGTCGGTCAACAGCGGTTAACGGCGTTATTTGTAGAGATACAAGGATGACATTTTGCAGAAAGCTGGACTAACTTGCGGGCTTTCTAATTCCGCTTTGATAAACTACCCAGATAGTGGCCTTTACCATCAGGGAGCGCTTAAAGACGTTAAAACCGTTTTACAACCTCGAGTTGCAATCGGTCAACAGCGGTTAACGGCGTTATTTGAAGACATACAAGGATGACATTTTGCAGGTAGATGAAATGACTAACGGGCATTCTAAATCCGCTTCGATACTCTTTCCAGATAGTGGCTTTTACCATCAGGGAGCGTTGAAAGACGTTAAAACCGTTATATAACCTCGAGTTGCAATCGGTCAACAGCGGTTAACGGCGTTATTTGTAGACATACAAGGATGACATTTAGCAGGAAGATGGACTGACTAACGGGCTTTCTAAATCCGCTTTGATAAACTACAGAGATAGTGGCCTTTACCATCAGGGAGCGCTTAAAGACTCTAAAACCGTTTTACAACCTCGAGTTGCAATCGGTCAACAGCGTTTAACGGCGTTATTTGTAGACATACAAGGATGACATTTAGCAGGAAGATGGACTGACTAACGGGCTTTCTAAATCCGCTTTGATAAACTACAGAGATAGTGGCCTTTACCATCAGGGAGCGCTTAAAGACTCTAAAACCGTTTTACAACCTCGAGTTGCAATCGGTCAACAGCGGTTAACGGCGTTATTTGAAGACATACAAGGATGACCTTTTGCAGGAAGCTGGACTGACTAGCGGGCTTTCTAATTCCACTCTGATAAACTACCCAGATAGTGGGCTTTACCATCAGGGAGCGTTGAAAGACGTTAAAACCGTTATACAACCTAAAGTTGCAATCGGTCAACAGCGGTTAACGGCGTTAATTGAAGACATACAAGGATGACATTTTGCAAGTAGATGGACTGACTAACGAGCTTTCTAAACCCGCTTTAATAAACTACCCAGATAATAGCCTCTACCATCAGGGAGCGCTAAAAGGCGTTTAAAACGTTTTACAACCTCGAGTTGCAGTCGGTCAACAGCGGTTAGCGGCGTTATTTGTAGAGATACAAGGATGACATTTTGCAGAAAGCTGGACTAACTAGCGGGCTTTCTAATTCCGCTTTGATAAACTACCCATATAGTGGGCTTTACCATCAGGGAGCGCTAAAAGACGTTAAAACCGTTTTATAACCTCGAGTTGCAATCGGTCAACAGCGGTTAACGGCGTTATTTGAAGACATACAAGGATGACATTTTGCAGGTAGATGAAATGACTAACGGGCATTCTAAATCCGCTTCGATACTCTTTCCAGATAGTGGCTTTTACCATCAGGGAGCGTTGAAAGACGTTAAAACCGTTATATAACCTCGAATTGCAATCGGTCAACAGCGGTTAACGGCGTTATTTGTAGACATACAAGGATGACATTTAGCCGGAAGATAGACTGACTAACGAGCTTTCTAAATCCGCTTTGATAAACTACCCAGGTAGTAGCCTCTACCATCAGGGAGCGCTAAAAGGCGTTTAAACCGTTTTACAACCTCGAGTTGCAGTCGGTCAACAGCGGTTAACGGCGTTATTTGTAGAGATACAAGGATGACATTTTGCAGAAAGCTGGACTAACTTGCGGGCTTTCTAATTCCGCTTTGATAAACTACCCAGATAGTGGCCTTTACCATCAGGGAGCGCTTAAAGACGTTAAAACCCTTTTACAACCTCGAGTTGCAATCGGTCAACAGCGGTTAACGGCGTTATTTGAAGACATACAAGGATGACATTTTGCAGGTAGATGAAATGACTAACGGGCTTTCTAAATCCGCTTCGATACTCTTTCCAGATAGTGGCTTTTACCATCAGGGAGCGTTGAAAGACGTTAAAACCGTTATATAACCTCGAGTTGCAATCGGTCAACAGCGGTTAACGGCGTTGTTTGTAGACATACAAGGATGACATTTAGCAGGAAGATGGACTGACTAACGGGCTTTCTAAATCCGCTTTGATAAACTACAGAGATAGTGGCCTTTACCATCAGGGAGCGCTTAAAGACTCTAAAACCGTTTTACAACCTCGAGTTGCAATCGGTCAACAGCGTTTAACTGCGTTATTTGTAGACATACAAGGATGAAATTTAGCAGGAAGATGGACTGACTAACGGGCTTTCTAAAGCCACTACCCAGATAGTGGCCTTTACCATCAGGAAGCGATAAAAGACGTTTAAACCGTTTTACAACCTCGAGTTGCAATCGGTCAACAGCGTTTAACGGCGTTATTTGTAGACATACAAGGATGACATTTAGCAGGAAGATGGACTGACTAACGGGCTTTCTAAAGCCACTACCCAGATAGTGGCCTTTACCATCAGGGAGCGCTTAAAGACTCTAAAACAGTTTTACAACCTCGAGTTTCAATCGGTCAACAGCGTTTACCGGCGTTATTTGAAGACATTCAATGATGACATTTTGCAATTAGATGGACTGCCTACCGGGCGTTCTAAATCCGCTTTGATACTCTACCCAGATAGTGGCCTTTACCATCAGGGAGCGCTAAAAGACTCTAAAACCGTTTTACAACCTCGAGTTGCAATCGGTCAACAGCGCTTAACGGCGTTATTTGAAGACATGCAAGGAAGACATTTTGCAAGTTGATGGACTGACTAACGGGCTTTCTAAATGCGCTTTGCTAAAATTCCCAGATGGTGGCCTTTACCACCAGGTAGCGATAAAAGACGTTTAAACCGTTTTACAAACTCGAGTTGCAATCGGTCAACAGCGGTTAACGGCGTTATTTGAAGACATACAAGGATGACATTTTGCAAGTAGATGAAATGACTAACAGGCTTTCTAAATCCGCTTTGATACTCTTTCCAGATAGTGGCTTTTACTATCAGGGAGCGTTGAAAGACGTTAAAACCGTTATGCAACCTAAAGTTGCAATCGGTCAACAGCGGTTAACGGCGTTATTTGAAAACTAACGGGCTTTCTAAATCCGCTTTGATAAACTACCCAGATAGTGGCCTTTAACATCAGGGGGCGCTTAAAAACTCTAAAACCGTTTTACAACCTCGAGTTGCAATCGGTCAACAGCGTTTAACGGCGTTATTTGAAGACATGCAAGAAGACATTTTGCAAGTTGATGGACTGACTAACGGGCTTTCTAAATCCGCTTTGGTACAGTACCCAGATAGTGGGCTTTGCCATCAGGGAGCGCTAAGACGTTAAAACCGTTTTACAACCTCGAGTTGCAATCGGTCAACAGCGGTTAACGGCGTTATTTGAAGACATACAAGGATGTCATTTTGCAGGTAGATGGACTTACTAACGGGCTTTCTAAATGCGCTTTGCTAAAATTCCCAGATAGTGGGCTTTACCATCAGGGAGCGCTAAAAGACGTTAAAACCGTTTTACAACCTCGAGTTGCAATCGGTCAACAGCGGTTAACGGCGTTATTTGAAGACATACAAGGATGACATTTTGCAGGTAGATGAAATGACTAACGGGCTTTCTAAATAGGCTTAGATACTCTTTCCAGATAGTGGCTTTTACCATCAGGGAGCGTTGAAAGACGTTAAAACCGTTATATAACCTCGAGTTGCAATCGGTCAACAGCGGTTAACGGCGTTATTTGTAGACACACAAGGATGACATTTAGCAGGAAGATGGACTGACTAACGAGCTTTCTAAATCCGCTTTGATAAACTACCCAGATAGTAGCCTCTACCATCAGGGAGCGCTAAAAGGCGTTTAAACCGTTTCACAACCTCGAGTTGCAGTCGGTCAACAGCGGTTAACGGCGTTATTTGTAGAGATACAAGGATGACATTTTGCAGAAAGATGGACTGACTAACGGGCTTTCTAAATCCGCTTTGATAAACTACAGAGATAGTGGCCTTTACCATCAGGGAGCGCTTAAAGACTCTAAAACCGTTTTACAACCTCGAGTTGCAATCGGTCAACAGCGTTTAACGGCGTTATTTGAAGACATGCAAGGAAGACATTTTGCAAGTTGATGGACTGACTAACGGGCTTTCTAAATCCCCTTTGGTACAGTACCCAGATAGTGGTCTCCACCATCAGGGAGCGTTAAAAGGCGTTAAAACCGTTTTACAACCTCGAGTTTCAATCGGTCAACAGCGTTTACCGGCGTTATTTGAAGACATTCAATGATGAGATTTTGCAATTAGATGGACTGCCTACCGGGCGTTCTAAATCCGCTTTGATACACTACCCAGATAGTGGCCTTTACCATCAGGGAGCGCTAAAAGACTCTAAAACCGTTTTACAACCTCGAGTTGCAATCGGTCAACAGCGCTTAACGGCGTTATTTGAAGACATGCAAGGAAGACATTTTGCAAGTTGATGGACTGACTAACGGGCTTTCTAAATGCGCTTTGCTAAAATTCCCAGATGGTGGCCTTTACCATCAGGTAGCGATAAAAGACGTTTAAACCGTTTTACAACCTCGAGTTGCAATCGGTCAACAGCGGTTAACGGCGTTATTTGAAGACATACAAGGATGACATTTTGCAAGTAGATGAAATGACTAACGGGCTTTCTAAATCCGCTTTGATACTCTTTCCAGATAGTGGCTTTTACTATCAGGGAGCGTTGAAAGACGTTAAAACCGTTATGCAACCTAAAGTTGCAATCGGTCAACAGCGGTTAACGGCGTTATTTGAAAACTAACGGGCTTTCTAAATCCGCTTTGATAAACTACCCAGATAGTGGCCTTTAACATCAGGGGGCGCTTAAAAACTCTTAAACCGTTTTACAACCTCGAGTTGCAATCGGTCAACAGCGTTTAACGGCGTTATTTGAAGACATGCAAGAAGACATTTTGCAAGTTGATGGACTGACTAACGGGCTTTCTAAATCCGCTTTGGTACAGTACCCAGATAGTGGGCTTTACCATCAGGGAGCGCTAAAAGACGTTAAAACCGTTTTACAACCTCGAGTTGCAATCGCTCAACAGCGGTTAACGGCGTTATTTGAAGACATACAAGGATGACATTTTGCAGGTAGATGGACTTACTAACGGGCTTTCTAAATGCGCTTTGCTAAAATTCCCAGATAGTGGGCTTTACCATCAGGGAGCGCTAAAAGACGTTAAAACCGTTTTACAACCTCGAGTTGCAATCGGTCAACAGCGGTTAACGGCGTTATTTGAAGACATACAAGGATGACATTTTGCAGGTAGATGAAATGACTAACGGGCTTTCTAAATCCGCTTCGATACTCTTTCCAGATAGTGGCTTTTACCATCAGGGAGCGTTGAAAGACGTTAAAACCGTTATATAACTTCGAGTTGCAGTCGGTCAACAGCGGTTAACGGCGATATTTGTAGAGATACAAGGATGACATTTTGCAGGAAGATGGACTGACTAACGGGCTTTCTAAATCCGCTTTGATAAACTACAGAGATAGTGGCCTTTACCATCAGGGAGCGCTTAAAGACTCTAAAACCGTTTTACAACCTCGAGTTGCAATCGGTCAACAGCGTTTAACGGCGTTATTTGAAGACATGCTAGGAAGACATTTTGCAAGTTGATGGACTGACTAACGGGCTTTCTAAATCCGCTTTGGTACAGTACCCAGATAGTGGTCTCCACCATCAGGGAGCGTTAAAAGGCGTTAAAACCGTTTTACAACCTCGAGTTTCAATCGGTCAACAGCGGTTAACGGCGTTATTTGAAGACATACAAGGATGACATTTTGCAAGTAGATGAAATGACTAACTTGCTTTCTAAATTCGCTTTGATACTCTTTCCAGATAGTGGCTTTTACTATCAGGGAGCGTTGAAAGACGTTAAAACCGTTTTACAACCTCGAGTTGCAATCGGTCAACAGCGTTTAACGGCGTTATTTGAAGACATGCAAGGAAGACATTTTGCAAGTTGATGGACTGACTAACGGGCTTTCTAAGTACCCTTTGGTACAGTACCCAGATAGTGGTCTCCACCATCAGGGAGCGTTAAAAGGCGTTAAAACCGTTTTACAACCTCGAGTTTCAATCGGTCAACAGCGGTTAACGGCGTTATTTGAAGACATACAAGGATGACATTTTGCAGGTAGATGGACTGACTAACGGGCTTTCTAAATCCGCTTTGAAACTCTTTCCAGATAGTGGCTCTTACTATCAGGGAGCGTTGAAAGACGTTAAAACCGTTATACAACCTAAAGTTGCAGTCGGTCAACAGCGGTTAGCGGCGATATTTGTAGAGATACAAGGATGACATTTTGCAGGAAGATGGACTGACTAACGGGCTTTCTAAATCCGCTTTGATAAACTACAGAGATAGTGGCCTTTACCATCAGGGAGCGCTTAAAGACTCTAAAACCGTTTTACAACCTCGAGTTTCAATCGTTCAACAGCGGTTAACGGCGTTATTTGAAGACATACAAGGATGACATTTTGCATGTAGATGGACTGACTAACGAGCTTTCTAGATCCGCTTTGATAAACTACACAGATAGAAGCCTCTACCATCAGGGAGCGCTAGAAGGCGTTTAAACCGTTTTACAACCTCGAGTTGCAGTCGGTCAACAGCGGTTAACGGCGTTATTTGTAGAGATACAAGGATGACATTTAGCAGGAAGATGGACTGACTAACGAGCTTTCTAAATCCGCTTTAATAAACTACCCAGATAGTAGCCTCTACCATCAGGGAGCGCTAAAAGGCGTTTAAACCGTTTTACAACCTCGAGTTGCAGTCGGTCAACAGCGGTTAACGGCGTTATTTGTAGAGATACAAGGATGACATTTTGCAGAAAGCTGGACTAACTAGCGGGCTTTCTAATTCCGCTTTGATAAACTACCCAGATAGTGGGCCTTACCATCAGGGAGCGCTAAAAGACGTTAAAACCGTTTTATAACCTCGAGTTGCAATCGGTCAACAGCGGTTAACGGCGTTATTTGAAGACATACAAGGATGACCTTTTGCAGGAAGCTGGACTGACTAGCGGGCTTTCTAATTCCACTCTGATAAACTACCCAGATAGTGGGCTTTACCATCAGGGAGCGTTGAAAGACGTTAAAACCGTTATACAACCTAAAGTTGCAATCGGTCAACAGCGGTTAACGGCGTTAATTGAAGACATACAAGGATGACATTTTGCAAGTAGATGGACTGACTAACGAGCTTTCTAAACCCGCTTTAATAAACTACCCAGATAATAGCCTCTACCATCAGGGAGCGCTAAAAGGCGTTTAAAACGTTTTACAACCTCGAGTTGCAGTCGGTCAACAGCGGTTAACGGCGTTATTTGTAGAGATACAAGGATGACATTTTGCAGAAAGCTGGACTAACTTGCGGGCTTTCTAATTCCGCTTTGATAAACTACCCAGATAGTGGCCTTTACCATCAGGGAGCGCTTAAAGACGTTAAAACCGTTTTACAACCTCGAGTTGCAATCGGTCAACAGCGGTTAACGGCGTTATTTGAAGACATACAAGGATGACATTTTGCAGGTAGATGAAATGACTAACGGGCTTTCTAAATCCGCTTCGATACTCTTTCCAGATAGTGGCTTTTACCATCAGGGAGCGTTGAAAGACGTTAAAACCGTTATATAACCTCGAGTTGCAATCGGTCAACAGCGGTTAACGGCGTTGTTTGTAGACATACAAGGATGACATTTAGCAGGAAGATGGACTGACTAACGGGCTTACTAATTCCGCTTTGATAAACTACCCAGATAGTAGCCTCTACCATCAGGGAGCGCTAAAAGGCGTTTAAACCGTTTTACAACCTCGAGTAGCAGTCGGTCAGCAGCGGTTAACGGCGTTATTTGTAGAGATACAAGGATGACATTTTGCAGGAAGCTGGACTGACTAGCGGGCTTTCTAATTCCGCTTTGATAAACTACCCATATAGTGGGCTTTACCGTCAGGGAGCGCTAAAAGACGTTTAAACCGTTTTACAACCTCGAGTTGCAGTCGGTCAACAGCGGTTAACGGCGTTATTTGTAGAGATACAAGGATGACATTTTGCAGAAAGCTGGACTAACTAGCGGGCTTTCTAATTCCGCTTTGATAAACTACCCAGATAGTGGGCTTTACCATCAGGGAGCGCTTAAAGACGTTAAAACCGTTTTACAACCTCGAGTTGCAATCGGTCAACAGCGGTTAACGGCGTTATTTGAAGACATACAAGGATGACATTTTGCAGGTAGATGAAATGACTAACGGGCTTTCTAAATCCGCTTCAATACTCTTTCCAGAAAGTGGCTTTTACCATCTGGGAGCGTTGAAAGACGTTAAAACCGTTATATAACCTCGAGTTGCAGTCGGTCAACAGCGGTTAACGGCGTTATTTGTAGAGATACAAGGATGACATTTAGCAGGAAGATGGACTGACTAACGAGCTTTCTAAATCCGCTTTGATAAACTACCCAGATAGTAGCCTCTACCATCAGGGAGCGCTAAAAGGTGTTTAAACCGTTTTACAACCTCGAGTTGCAGTCGGTCAACAGCGGTTAACGGTGTTATTTGTAGAGATACAAGGATGACATATTGCAGGAAGCTGGACTGACTAGCGGGCTTTCTAATTCCGCTTTGATAAACTACCCAGATAGTGGGCTTTACCATCAGGGAGCGTTGAAAGACGTTAAAACCGTTATACAACCTAAAGTTGCAATCGGTCTACAGCGGTTAACGGCGTTAATTGAAGACATACAAGGATGACATTTTGCAGGTAGATGAAATGACTAACGGGCATTCTAAATCCGCTTCGATACTCTTTCCAGATAGTGGCTTTTACCATCAGATAGTGGGCTTTAAAGACGTTAAAACCGTTTTATAACCTCGAGTTGCAATCGGTCAACAGCGGTTAACGGCGTTATTTGAAGACATACAAGGATGACATTTTGCAGGTAGATGAAATGACTAACGGGCATTCTAAATCCGCTTCGATACTCTTTCCAGATAGTGGCTTTTACCATCAGGGAGCGTTGAAAGACGTTAAAACCGTTTTACAACCTCGAGTTGCAGTCGGTCAACAGCGGTTAACGGCGTTATTTGTAGAGATACAATGATGACATTTTGCAGAAAGCTGGACTAACTAGCGGGCTTTCTAACTCCGCTATGATAAACTACCCAGATAGTGGGCTTTACCATCAGGTAGCGATAAAAGACGTTAAAACCGTTATATAACATCGAGTTGCAATCGGTCAACAGCGGTTAACGGCGTTATTTGTAGACATACAAGGATGACATTTAGCAGGAAGATGGACTGACTAACGGGCTTTCTAAATCCGCTTTGATAAACTACCCAGCTAGTAGCCTCTACCATCAGGGAGCGCTAAAAGTCGTTTAAACCGTTTTACAACCTCGAGTTGCAGTCGGTCAACAGCGGTTAACGGCGTTATTTGTAGAGATACAAGGATGACATTTTGCAGGAAGATGGACTGACTAACGGGCTTTCTAAATCCGCTTTGATAAACTACCCAGATAGTGGCCTTTACCATCAGGGAGCGCTAAATGACTCTAAAACCGTTTTACAACCTCGAGTTGCAATCGGTCAACAGCGTTTAACGGCGTTATTTGAAGACATGCAAGGAAGACATTTTGCAAGTTGATGGACTGCCTACCGGGCGTTCTAAATCCGCTTTGATACACTACCCAGATAGTGGCCTTTACCATCAGGGAGCGATGAAAAAGTTTAAACACTTTTTTTGACTTTCAAATTGAATAAAATAAAAATTAAAAATTTAAAAATGTCTATACCCGGTCATCCATCCAAGTAATAAAAGCTACCTAAGCTGCTTGATTTCGTTGATCGAAAAAATTTCGTTAGAATAAATAAATAATCACACTTTGGAAAGACTCTGGATAGAGCAAGATATAAATTTCAAGTACATCGCCCGGCGGCTGCTAGACATATTCACTTCCTAACCGGTTTCAACTTCTGCTACACAAATGCGAGAAATGTGTTCGCTAAGAATATCATATTTCACAACCATATGTTCAATCATATGACCAGATGTGCTATAATGTCTAACGGCGTTATTTGAAGGAGCAAAAGGTTGACATTTGGCAAGTAATTGGATTGACTAACCAGCTTTCCAAATCCACTATGATACGCTTCCCAGAAAGTGGACTTTATCCTCAGCGAGCAATGAAAAACGTTAAAACCGTCTAAAAGCCTTGAGTAGCAATCGATCAACAGCGCTTAACAAGACGTTAAAACCGTATTTCAACTTTGAGTAGCAGTCGGGAAACAACGTCTAACGGTGTTATTTGAAGGAGTAGAAGGTTGCCATTTTACAGGTAGATGGACTGACAAACGGGCTTTCTAAAGCCACTTTAATAAACTACCCAGATAGTGGCCTTTACCATCAGGTAGCGATAAAAGACGTTTAAACCGTTTTACAACCTCGAGTTGCAATCGGTCAACAGCGGTTAACGGCGTTATTTGTAGACATACAAGGATGACATTTAGCAGGAAGATGGACTGACTAGCGGGCTTTCTAATTCTGCTTTGATAAACTACCCAGATAGTGGCCTTTACCATCAGGGAGCGCTAAAAGACGTTAAAACCGTTTTACAACCTCGAGTTGCAATCGGTCAACAGCGGTTAACGGCGTTATTTGAAGACATACAAGGATGACATTTTGCAGGTAGATGAAATGACTAACGGGCTTTCTAAACCCGCTTCGATACTCTTTCCAGATAGTGGCCTTTACCATCAGGGAGCGTTGAAAGACGTTAAAACCGTTATATAACCTCGAGTTGCAATCGGTCAACAGCGGTTAACGGCGTTATTTGTAGACATACAAGGATGACATTTAGCAGGAAGATGGACTGACTAACGGGCTTTCTAAATCCGCTTTGATAAACTACCCAGATAGTAGCCTCTACCATCAGGGAGCGCTAAAAGGCGTTTAAACCGTTTTACAACCTCGAGTTGCAGTCGGTCAGCAGCGGTTAACGGCGTTATTTGTAGAGATACAAGGATGACATTTTGCAGGAAGCTGGACTGACTAGCGGGCTTTCTAATTCCGCTTTAATAAACTACCCAGATAGTGGGCTTTACCATCAGGGAGCGCTAAAAGACGTTAAAACAATTTTACAACCTCGAGTTGCAATCGGTCAACAGCGGTTAACGGCGTTATTTGTAGACATACAAGGATGACATTTTGCAGGAAGATGGACTGACTAACGGGCTTTCTAAATCCGCTTTGATAAACTACCCAGATAGTAGCCTCTACCATCAGGGAGCGCTAAAAGGCGTTTAAACTGTTTTACAACCTCGAGTTGCAGTCGGTCAACAGCGGTTAACGGCGTTATTTGTAGAGGTACAAGGACGACATTTTGCAGGAAGATGGACTGACTAACGGGCTTTCTTAATCCGCTTTGATAAACTACCCAGATAGTGGCCTTTACCATCAGGGAGCGCTAAAAGACTCTAAAACCGTTTTACAACCTCGAGTTGCAATCGGTCAACAGCGTTTAACGGCGTTATTTGAAGACATGCAAGGAAGACATTATGCAAGTTGATGGACTGACTAACGGGCTTTCTAAATCCGCTTTGGTACAGTACCCAGATAGTGGTCTCCACCATCCGGGAGCGTTAAAAGGCGTTAAAACCGTTTTACAACCTCGAGTTTCAATCGGTCAACAGCGTTTAACGGCGTTATTTGAAGACATGCAAGGAAGACATTTTGCAAGTTGATGGACTGCCTACCGGGCGTTCTAAATCCGCATTGATACACTACCCAGATAGCGGCCTTTACCATCAGGGAGCGATGAAAAAGTTTAAACACTTTTTTTGACTTTCAAATTGAATAAAATAAAAATAAAAAATTTAAAAATGTCTATATCCGGTCATTCATCCAAGTAATAAAAGCTACCGAAGCTGCTTGATTTCGTTGATCGAAAAAATTTCGTTAGAATAAATAAATAATCACACTTTGGAAAGACTCTGGATAGAGCAAGATATAAATTTCAAGTACATCGCCCGGTGGCTGCTAGACATATTCACTTCCTAACCGGTTTCAACTTCTGCTACACAAATGCGAGAAATGTGTTCGCTAAGAATATCATATTTCACAACCATATGTTCAATCATATGACCAGATGTGCTATAATGTCTAACGGCGTTATTTGAAGGAGCAAAAGGTTGACATTTGGCAAGTAATTGGATTGACTAACCAGCTTTCCAAATCCACTATGATACGCTTAACAGAAAGTGGACTTTATCCTCAGCGAGCAATGAAAACCGTTAAAACCGTCTAAAAGCCTTGAGTAGCAATCGGTCAACAGCGCTTAACAAGACGTTAAAACCGTATTTCAACTTTGAGTAGCAGTCGGGTAACAACGTCTAACGGTGTTATTTGAAGGAGTAGAAGGTTGCCATTTTACAGGTAGATGGACTGACAAACGGGCTTTCTAAAGCCACTACCCAGATAGTGGCCTTTACCATCAGGAAGCGATAAAAGACGTTTAAACCGTTTTACAACCTCGAGTTGCAATCGGTCAACAGCGGTTAACGGCGTTATTTGAAGACATACAAGGATGACATTTTGCAGGTAGATGAAATGACTAACGGGCATTCTAAATCCGCTTCGATACTCTTTCCAGATAGTGGCTTTTACCATCAGGGAGCGTTGAAAGACGTTAAAACCGTTATATAACCTCGAGTTGCAATCGGTCAACAGCGGTTAACGGCGTTATTTGTAGACATACAAGGATGACATTTAGCAGGAAGATGGACTGACTAACGGGCTTTCTAAATCCGCTTTGATTAACTACCCAGGTAGTAGCCTCTACCATCAGGGAGCGCTAAAAGGCGTTTAAACCGTTTTACAACCTCGAGTTGCAGTCGGTCAGCAGCGGTTAACGGCGTTATTTGTAGAGATACAAGGATGACATTTTGCAGGAAGCTGGACTGACTAGCGGGCTTTCTAATTCCGCTTTGATAAACTACCCAGATAGTGGGCTTTACCATCAGGGAGCGCTAAAAGACGTTAAAACCGTTTTACAACCTCGAGTTGCAATCGGTCAACAGCGGTTAACGGCGTTATTTGAAGACATACAAGGATGACATTTTGCAGGTAGATGAAATGACTAACGGGCTTTCTAAATCCGCTTCGATACTCTTTCCAGATAGTGGCTTTTATCATCAGGGAGCGTTGAAAGACGTTAAAACCGTTATATAACCTCGAGTTGCAATCGGTCAACAGCGGTTAACGGCGTTGTTTGTAGACATACAAGGATGACATTTAGCAGGAAGATGGACTGACTAACGGGCTTCCTAATTCCGCTTTGATAAACTACCCAGATAGTAGCCTCTACCATCAGGGAGCGCTAAAAGGCGTTTAAACCGTTTAACAACCTCGAGTAGCAGTCGGTCAGCAGCGGTTAACGGCGTTATTTGTAGAGATACAAGGATGACATTTTGCAGGAAGCTGGACTGACTAGCGGGCTTTCTAATTCCGCTTTGATAAACTACCCAGATAGTGGGCTTTACCATCAGGGAGCGCTAAAAGACGTTAAAACCGTTTTACAACCTCGAGTTGCAGTCGGTCAACAGCGGTTAACGGCGTTATTTGTAGAGATACAAGGATGACATTTTGCAGAAAGCTGGACTAACTAGCGGGCTTTCTAATTCCGCTTTGATAAACTACCCAGATAGTAGGCTTTACCATCAGGGGGCGCTTAAAGACGTTAAAACCGTTTTACAACCTCGAGTTGCAATCGGTCAACAGCGGTTAACGGCGTTATTTGAAGACATACAAGGATGACATTTTGCAGGTAGATGAAATGACTAACGGGCTTTCTAAATCCGCTTCGATACTCTTTCCAGATAGTGGCTTTTACCATCAGGGAGCGTTGAAAGACGTTCAAACCGTTATATAACCTCGAGTTGCAATCGGTCAACAGCGGTTAACGGCGTTATTTGTAGACACACAAGGATGACATTTAGCAGGAAGATGGACTGACTAACGAGCTTTCTAAATCCGCTTTGATAAACTACCCAGATAGTAGCCTCTACCATCAGGGAGAGCTAAAAGGCGTTTAAACCGTTTTACAACCTCGAGTTGCAGTCGGTCAACAGCGGTTAACGGTGTTATTTGTAGAAATACAAGGATGACATTTTGCAGGAAGCTGGACTGACTAGCGGGCTTTCTAATTCCGCTTTGATAAACTACCCAGATAGTGGGCTTTACCATCAGGGAGCGTTGAAAGACGTTAAAACCGTTATACAACCTCGAGTTGCAATCGGTCAACAGCGGTTAACGGCGTTATTTGTAGACACACAAGGATGACATTTAGCAGGAAGATGGACTGACTAACGAGCTTTCTAAATCCGCTTTGATAAACTACCCAGATAGTAGCCTCTACCATCAGGGAGAGCTAAAAGGCGTTTAAACCGTTTTGCAACCTCGAGTTGCAGTCGGTCAACAGCGGTTAACGGCGTTATTTGTAAAGATACAAGGACGACATTTTGCAGGAAGATGGACTGACTAACGGGCTTTCTAAATCCACTTTGATAAACTACCCAGATAGTAGCCTCTACTATCAGGGAGCGCTAAAAGGCGTTTAAACCGTTTTACAACCTCGAGTTGCAATCGGTCAACAGCGGTTAACGACGTTTTTTGTAGACATGCCAGGAAGCGTTTTGCAAGTTGATGGACTGACTAACGGGCTTTCTAAATCCGCTTTGGTACAGTACCCACATAGTGGTATCCACCATCAGGGAGCGTTAAAAGGCGTTAAAACCGTTTTACCACCTCGAGTTTTAATCCGTCAACAGCGGTTAACGGCGTTATTTGAGGACATACAATTATGACATTTTGCAGGTAGATGGACTGACTAACGGGCTTTCTAAATGCGCTTTGCTAAAATTCCCAGATAGTGGCCTTTACCATCAGGTAGCGATAATCGACGTTTTAACCGTTTTACAACCTCGAGTTGCAATCGGTCAACAGCGTTTAACGGCGTTATTTGAAGACATGCAAGGAAGACATTTTGCAAGTTGATGGACTGACTAACGGGCTTTCTAAATCCGCTTTGATACTCTTTCCAGATAGTGGCTTTTACTATCAGGGAGCGTTGAAAGACGTTAAAACCGTTATACAACCTAAAGTTGCAGTCGGTCAACAGCGTTTAACGGCGTTATTTGAAGACATGCAAGGAAGACATTTTGCAAGTTGATGGACTGACTAACGGGCTTTCTAAATGCGCTTTGCTAAAATTCCCAGATGGTGGCCTTTACCATCAGGTAGCGATAAAAGACGTTTAAACCGTTTTACAAACTCGAGTTGCAATCGGTCAACAGCGGTTAACGGCGTTATTTGAAGACATACAAGGATGACATTTTGCAAGTAGATGAAATGACTAACGGGCTTTCTAAATCCGCTTTGATACTCTTTCCAGATAGTGGCTTTTACTATCAGGGAGCGTTGAAAGACGTTAAAACCGTTATGCAACCTAAAGTTGCAATCGGTCAACAGCGGTTAACGGCGTTATTTGAAAACTAACGGGCTTTCTAAATCCGCTTTGATAAACTACCCAGATAGTGGCCTTTAACATCAGGGGGCGCTTAAAAACTCTAAAACCGTTTTACAACCTCGAGTTGCAATCGGTCAACAGCGTTTAACGGCGTTATTTGAAGACATGCAAGAAGACATTTTGCAAGTTGATGGACTGACTAACGGGCTTTCTAAATCCGCTTTGGTACATTACCCAGATAGTGGGCTTTGCCATCAGGGAGCGCTAAGACGTTAAAACCGTTTTACAACCTCGAGTTGCAATCGGTCAACAGCGGTTAACGGCGTTATTTGAAGACATACAAGGATGTCATTTTGCAGGTAGATGGACTTACTAACGGGCTTTCTAAATGCGCTTTGCTAAAATTCCCAGATAGTGGGCTTTACCATCAGGGAGCGCTAAAAGACGTTAAAACCGTTTTACAACCTCGAGTTGCAATCGGTCAACAGCGGTTAACGGCGTTATTTGAAGACATACAAGGATGACATTTTGCAGGTAGATGAAATGACTAACGGGCTTTCTTAAGCCGCTTAGATACTCTTTCCAGATAGTGGCTTTTACCATCAGGGAGCGTTGAAAGACGTTAAAACCGTTATATAACCTCGAGTTGCAATCGGTCAACAGCGGTTAACGGCGTTATTTGTAGACACACAAGGATGACATTTAGCAGGAAGATGGACTGACTAACGAGCTTTCTAAATCCGCTTTGATAAACTACCCAGATAGTAGCCTCTACCATCAGGGAGCGCTAAAAGGCGTTTAAACCGTTTCACAACCTCGAGTTGCAGTCGGTCAACAGCGGTTAACGGCGTTATTTGTAGAGACACAAGGATGACATTTTGCAGAAAGATGGACTGACTAACGGGCTTTCTAAATCCGCTTTGATAAACTACAGAGATAGTGGCCTTTACCATCAGGGAGCGCTTAAAGACTCTAAAACCGTTTTACAACCTCGAGTTGCAATCGGTCAACAGCGTTTAACGGCGTTATTTGAAGACATGCTAGGAAGACATTTTGCAAGTTGATGGACTGACTAACGGGCTTTCTAAATCCGCTTTGGTACAGTACCCAGATAGTGGTCTCCACCATCAGGCAGCGTTAAAAGGCGTTAAAACCGTTTTACAACCTCGAGTTTCAATCGGTCAACAGCGGTTAACGGCGTTATTTGAAGACATACAAGGATGACATTTTGCAAGTAGATGAAATGACTAACTTGCTTTCTAAATCCGCTTTGATACTCTTTCCAGATAGTGGCTTTTACTATCAGGGAGCGTTGAAAGACGTTAAAACCGTTTTACAACCTCGAGTTGCAATCGGTCAACAGCGTTTAACGGCGTTATTTGAAAACATGCAAGGAAGACATTTTGCAAGTTGATGGACTGACTAACGGGCTTTCTAAATCCCCTTTGGTACAGTACCCAGATAGTGGTCTCCACCATCAGGGAGCGTTAAAAGGCGTTAAAACCGTTTTACAACCTCGAGTTTCAATCGGTCAACAGCGTTTACCGGCGTTATTTGAAGACATTCAATGATGAGATTTTGCAATTAGATGGACTGCCTACCGGGCGTTCTAAATCCGCTTTGATACACTACCAAGATAGTGGCCTTTACCATCAGGGAGCGCTAAAAGACTCTAAAACCGTTTTACAACCTCGAGTTGCAATCGGTCAACAGCGCTTAACGGCGTTATTTGAAGACATGCAAGGAAGACATTTTGCAAGTTGATGGACTGACTAACGGGCTTTCTAAATGCGCTTTGCTAAAATTCCCAGATGGTGGCCTTTACCATCAGGTAGCGATAAAAGACGTTTAAACCGTTTTACAACCTCGAGTTGCAATCGGTCAACAGCGGTTAACGGCGTTATTTGAAGACATACAAGGATGACATTTTGCAAGTAGATGAAATGACTAACGGGCTTTCTAAATCCGCTTTGATACTCTTTCCAGATAGTGGCTTTTACTATCAGGGAGCGTTGAAAGACGTTAAAACCGTTATGCAACCTAAAGTTGCAATCGGTCAACAGCGGTTAACGGCGTTATTTGAAAACTAACGGGCTTTCTAAATCCGCTTTGATAAACTACCCAGATAGTGGCCTTTAACATCAGGGGGCGCTTAAAAACTCTAAAACCGTTTTACAACCTCGAGTTGCAATCGGTCAACAGCGTTTAACGGCGTTATTTGAAGACATGCAAGAAGACATTTTGCAAGTTGATGGACTGACTAACGGGCTTTCTAAATGCGCTTTGCTAAAATTCCCAGATAGTGGGCTTTACCATCAGGGAGCGCTAAAAGACGTTAAAACCGTTTTACAACCTCGAGTTGCAATCGGTCAACAGCGTTTAACAGCGTTATTTGAAGACATGCTAGGAAGACATTTTGCAAGTTGATGGACTGACTAACGGGCTTTCTAAATCCGCTTTGGTACAGTACCCAGATAGTGGACTCCACCATCAGGGAGCGTTAAAAGGCGTTAAAACCGTTTTACAACCTCGAGTTTCAATCGGTCAACAGCGGTTAACGGCGTTATTTGAAGACATACAAGGATGACATTTTGCAAGTAGATGAAATGACTAACTTTCTTTCTAAATTCGCTTTGATACTCTTTCCAGAAAGTGGCTTTTACTATCAGGGAGCGTTGAAAGACGTTAAAACCGTTTTACAACCTCGAGTTGCAATCGGTCAACAGCGTTTAACGGCGTTATTTGAAGACATGCAAGGAAGACATTTTGCAAGTTGATGGACTGACTAACGGGCTTTCTAAGTCCCCTTTGGTACAGTACCCAGATAGTGGTCTCCACCATCAGGGAGCGTTAAAAGGCGGTTAAACCGTTTTACAACCTCGAGTTTCAATCGGTCAACAGCGGTTAACGGCGTTATTTGAAGACATACAAGGATGACATTTTGCAGGTAGATGGACTGACTAACGAGCTTTCTAAATCCGCTTTGAAACTCTTTCCAGATAGTGGCTTTTACTATCAGGGAGCGTTGAAAGACGTTAAAACCGTTATACAACCTAAAGTTGCAATCGGTCAACAGCGGTTAACGGCGTTAATTGAAGACATACAAGGATGACATTTTGCAAGTAGATGGACTGACTAACGAGCTTTCTAGATCCGCTTTGATAAACTACACAGATAGTAGCCTCTATCATCAGGGAGCGCTAAAAGGCGTTTAAACCGTTTTACAACCTCGAGTTGCAGTCGGTCAACAGCGGTTAACGGCGTTATTTGTAGAGATACAAGGATGACATTTAGCAGGAAGATGGACTGACTAACGAGCTTTCTAAATCCGCTTTAATAAACTACCCAGATAGTAGCCTCTACCATCAGGGAGCGCTAAAAGGCGTTTAAACCGTTTTACAACCTCGAGTTGCAGTCGGTCAACAGCGGTTAACGGCGTTATTTGTAGAGATACAAGGATGACATTTTGCAGAAAGCTGGACTAACTAGCGGGCTTTCTAATTCCGCTTTGATAAACTACCCAGATAGTGGGCCTTACCATCAGGGAGCGCTAAAAGACGTTAAAACCGTTTTATAACCTCGAGTTGCAATCGGTCAACAGCGGTTAACGGCGTTATTTGAAGACATACAAGGATGACCTTTTGCAGGAAGCTGGACTGACTAGCGGGCTTTCTAATTCCAATCTGATAAACTACCCAGATAGTGGGCTTTACCATCAGGGAGCGTTGAAAGACGTTAAAACCGTTATACAACCTAAAGTTGCAATCGGTCAACAGCGGTTAACGGCGTTAATTGAAGACATACAAGGATGACATTTTGCAAGTAGATGGACTGACTAACGAGCTTTCTAAACCCGCTTTAATAAACTACCCAGATAATAGCCTCTACCATCAGGGAGCGCTAAAAGGCGTTTAAAACGTTTTACAACCTCGAGTTGCAGTCGGTCAACAGCGGTTAACGGCGTTATTTGTAGAGATACAAGGATGACATTTTGAAGAAAGCTGGACTAACTAGCGGGCTTTCTAATTCCGCTTTGATAAACTACCCAGATAGTGGGCTTTACCATCAGGGAGCGCTAAAAGACGTTAAAACCGTTTTATAACCTCGAGTTGCAATCGGTCAACAGCGGTTAACGGCGTTATTTGAAGACATACAAGGATGACATTTTGCAGGTAGATGAAATGACTAACGGGCATTCTAAATCCGCTTCGATACTCTTTCCAGATAGTGGCTTTTACCATCAGGGAGCGTTGAAAGACGTTAAAACCGTTCTATAACCTCGAATTGCAATCGGTCAACAGCGGTTAACGGCGTTATTTGTAGACATACAAGGATGACATTTAGCCGGAAGATGGACTGACTAACGAGCTTTCTAAATCCGCTTTGATAAACTACCCAGGTAGTAGCCTCTACCATCAGGGAGCGCTAAAAGGCGTTTAAACCGTTTTACAACCTCGAGTTGCAGTCGGTCAACAGCGGTTAACGGCGTTATTTGTAGAGATACAAGGATGACATTTTGCAGAAAGCTGGACTAACTTGCGGGCTTTCTAATTCCGCTTTGATAAACTACCCAGATAGTGGGCTTTACCATCAGGGAGCGCTTAAAGACGTTAAAACCGTTTTACAACCTCGAGTTGCAATCGGTCAACAGCGGTTAACGGCGTTATCTGAAGACATACAAGGATGACATTTTGCAGGTAGATGAAATGACTAACGGGCTTTCTAAATCCGCTTCGATACTCTTTCCAGATAGTGGCTTTTACCATCAGGGAGCGTTGAAAGACGTTAAAACCGTTATATAACCTCGAGTTGCAATCGGTCAACAGCGGTTAACGGCGTTGTTTGTAGACATACAAGGATGACATTTAGCAGGAAGATGGACTGACTAACGGGCTTCCTAATTTCGCTTTGATAAACTACCCAGATAGTAGCCTCTACCATCAGGGAGCGCTAAAAGGCGTTTAAACCGTTTTACAACCTCGAGTAGCAGTCGGTCAGCAGCGGTTAACGGCGTTATTTGTAGAGATACAAGGATGACATTTTGCAGGAAGCTGGACTGACTAGCGGGCTTTCTAATTCCGCTTTGATAAACTACCCATATAGTGGGCTTTACCGTCAGGGAGCGCTAAAAGACGTTAAAACCGTTTTACAACCTCGAGTTGCAGTCGGTCAACAGCGGTTAACGGCGTTATTTGTAGAGATACAAGGATGACATTTTGCAGAAAGCTGGACTAACTAGCGGGCTTTCTAATTCCGCTTTGATAAACTACCCAGATAGTGGGCTTTACCATCAGGGAGCGCTTAAAGACGTTAAAACCGTTTTACAACCTCGAGTTGCAATCGGTCAACAGCGGTTAACGGCGTTATTTGAAGACATACAAGGATGACATTTTGCAGGTAGATGAAATGACTAACGGGCTTTCTAAATCCGCTTCGATACTCTTTCCAGAAAGTGACTTTTACCATCTGGGAGCGTTGAAAGACGTTAAAACCGTTATATAACCTCGAGTTCCAATCGGTCAACAGCGGTTAACGGCGTTATTTGTAGACACACAAGATTGACAGTTAGCAGAAAGATGGACTGACTAACGAGCTTTCTAAATCCGCTTTGATAAACTACCCAGATAGTAGCCTCTACCATCAGGGAGCGCTAAAAGGTGTTTAAACCGTTTTACAACCTCGAGTTGCAGTCGGTCAACAGCGGTTAACGGTGTTATTTGTAGAGATACAAGGATGACATATTGCAGGAAGCTGGACTGACTAGCGGGCTTTCTAATTCCGCTTTGATAAACTACCCAGATAGTGGGCTTTACCATCAGGGAGCGTTGAAAGACGTTAAAACCGTTATACAACCTAAAGTTGCAATCGGTCTACAGCGGTTAACGGCGTTAATTGAAGACATACAAGGATGACATTTTGCAAGTAGATGTACTGACTAACGAGCTTTCTAGATCCGCTTTGATAAACTACCCAGATAGTAGCCTCTACCATCAGGGAGCGCTAAAAGGCGTTTAAACCGTTTTACAACCTCGAGTTGCAGTCGGTCAACAGCGGTTAACGGCGTTATTTGTAGAGATACAATGATGACATTTTGCAGAAAGCTGGACTAACTAGCGGGCTTTCTAATTCCGCTTTGATAAACTACCCAGATAGTGGGCTTTACCATCAGGTAGCGATAAAAGACGTTAAAACCGTTATATAACCTCGAGTTGCAATCGGTCAACAGCGGTTAACGGCGTTATTTGTAGACATACAAGGATGACATTTAGCAGGAAGATGGACTGACTAACGGGCTTTCTAAATCCGCTTTGATAAACAACCCAGCTAGTAGCCTCTACCATCAGGGAGCGCTAAAAGTCGTTTAAACCGTTTTACAACCTCGAGTTGCAGTCGGTCAACAGCGGTTAACGGCGTTATTTGTAGAGATACAAGGATGACATTTTGCAGGAAAATTAACTGACTAACGGGCTTTCTAAATCCGCTTTGATAAACTACCCAGATAGTGGCCTTTACCATCAGGGAGCGCTAAATGACTCTAAAACCGTTTTACAACCTCGAGTTGCAATCGGTCAACAGCGTTTAACGGCGTTATTTGAAGACATGCAAGCAAGACATTTTGCAAGTTGATGGACTGCCTACCGGGCGTTCTAAATCCGCTTTGATACACTACCCAGATAGTAGCCTCTACCATCAGGGAGCGCTAAAAGGCGTTTAAACCGTTTTACAACCTCGAGTAGCAGTCGGTCAGCAGCGGTTAACGGCGTTATTTGTAGAGATACAAGGATGACATTTTGCAGGAAGCTGGACTGACTAGCGGGCTTTCTAATTCCGCTTTGATAAACTACCCATATAGTGGGCTTTACCGTCAGGGAGCGCTAAAAGACGTTAAAACCGTTTTACAACCTCGAGTTGCAGTCGGTCAACAGCGGTTAACGGCGTTATTTGTAGAGATACAAGGATGACATTTTGCAGGAAGCTGGACTGACTAGCGGGCTTTCTAATTCCGCTTTGATAAACTACCCATATAGTGGGCTTTACCGTCAGGGAGCGCTAAAAGACGTTAAAACCGTTTTACAACCTCGAGTTGCAGTCGGTCAACAGCGGTTAACGGCGTTATTTGTAGAGATACAAGGATGACATTTTGCAGAAAGCTGGACTAACTAGCGGGCTTTCTAATTCCGCTTTGATAAACTACCCAGATAGTGGGCTTTACCATCAGGGAGCGCTTAAAGACGTTAAAACCGTTTTACAACCTCGAGTTGCAATCGGTCAACAGCGGTTAACGGCGTTATTTGAAGACATACAAGGATGACATTTTGCAGGTAGATGAAATGACTAACGGGCTTTCTAAATCCGCTTCGATACTCTTTCCAGAAAGTGACTTTTACCATCTGGGAGCGTTGAAAGACGTTAAAACCGTTATATAACCTCGAGTTCCAATCGGTCAACAGCGGTTAACGGCGTTATTTGTAGACACACAAGATTGACAGTTAGCAGAAAGATGGACTGACTAACGAGCTTTCTAAATCCGCTTTGATAAACTACCCAGATAGTAGCCTCTACCATCAGGGAGCGCTAAAAGGTGTTTAAACCGTTTTACAACCTCGAGTTGCAGTCGGTCAACAGCGGTTAACGGTGTTATTTGTAGAGATACAAGGATGACATATTGCAGGAAGCTGGACTGACTAGCGGGCTTTCTAATTCCGCTTTGATAAACTACCCAGATAGTGGGCTTTACCATCAGGGAGCGTTGAAAGACGTTAAAACCGTTATACAACCTAAAGTTGCAATCGGTCTACAGCGGTTAACGGCGTTAATTGAAGACATACAAGGATGACATTTTGCAAGTAGATGTACTGACTAACGAGCTTTCTAGATCCGCTTTGATAAACTACCCAGATAGTAGCCTCTACCATCAGGGAGCGCTAAAAGGCGTTTAAACCGTTTTACAACCTCGAGTTGCAGTCGGTCAACAGCGGTTAACGGCGTTATTTGTAGAGATACAATGATGACATTTTGCAGAAAGCTGGACTAACTAGCGGGCTTTCTAATTCCGCTTTGATAAACTACCCAGATAGTGGGCTTTACCATCAGGTAGCGATAAAAGACGTTAAAACCGTTATATAACCTCGAGTTGCAATCGGTCAACAGCGGTTAACGGCGTTATTTGTAGACATACAAGGATGACATTTAGCAGGAAGATGGACTGACTAACGGGCTTTCTAAATCCGCTTTGATAAACAACCCAGCTAGTAGCCTCTACCATCAGGGAGCGCTAAAAGTCGTTTAAACCGTTTTACAACCTCGAGTTGCAGTCGGTCAACAGCAGTTAACGGCGTTATTTGTAGAGATACAAGGATGACATTTTGCAGGAAGATTAACTGACTAACGGGCTTTCTAAATCCGCTTTGATAAACTACCCAGATAGTGGCCTTTACCATCAGGGAGCGCTAAATGACTCTAAAACCGTTTTACAACCTCGAGTTGCAATCGGTCAACAGCGTTTAACGGCGTTATTTGAAGACATGCAAGCAAGACATTTTGCAAGTTGATGGACTGCCTACCGGGCGTTCTAAATCCGCTTTGATACACTACCCAGATAGTGGCCTTTACCATCAGGGAGCGATGAAAAAGTTTAAACACTTTTTTTGACTTTCAAATTGAATAAAATAAAAATTAAAAATTTAAAAATGTCTATACCCGGTCATCCATCCAAGTAATAAAAGCTACCGAAGCTGCTTGATTTCGTTGATCGAAAAAATTTCGTTAGAATAAATAAATAATCACACTTTGGAAAGACTGTGGATAGAGCAAGATATAAATTTCAAGTACATCGCCCGGCGGCTGCTAGACATATTCACTTGCTAACCGGTTTCAACTTCTGCTACACAAATGCGAGAAATGTGTTCGCTAAGAATATCATATTTCACAACCATATGTTCAATCATATGACCAGATGTGCTATAATGTCTAACGGCGTTATTTGAAGGAGCAGAAGGTTGACATTTGGCAAGTAATTGGATTGACTAACCAGCTTTCCAAATCCACTATGATACGCTTCCCAGAAAGTGGACTTTATCCTCAGCGAGCAATGAAAAACGTTAAAACCGTCTAAAAGCCTTGAGTAGCAATCGGTCAACAGCGCTTAACAAGACGTTAAAACCGTATTTCAACTTTGAGTAGCAGTCGGGTAACAACGTCTAACGGTGTTATTTGAAGGAGTAGAAGGTTGCCATTTTACAGGTATGTGGACTGACAAACGGGCTTTCTAAAGCCACTTTAATAAACTACCCAGATAGTGGCCTTTACCATCAGGTAGCAATAAAAGACGTTTAAACCGTTTTACAACCTCGAGTTGCAATCGGTCAACAGCGGTTAACGGCGTTATTTGTAGACACACAAGGATGACATTTAGCAGGAAGATGGACTGACTAACGGGCTTTCTAAATCCGCTTTGATAAACTACCCAGGTAGTAGCCTCTACCATCAGGGAGCGCTAAAAGGCGTTTAAACCGTCTTACAACCTCGAGTTGCAGTCGGTCAACAGCGGTTAACGGCGTTATTTGTAGAGATACAATGATGACATTTTGCAGAAAGCTGGACTAACTAGCGGGCTTTCTTATTCCGCTTTGATAAACTACCCAGATAGTGGGCTTTACCATCAGGGAGCGCTTAAAGACGTTAAAACCGTTTTACAACCTCGAGTTGCAATCGGTCAACAGCGGTTAACGGCGTTATTTCAAGACATACAAGGATGACATTTTGCAGGTAGATGAAATGACTAATGGGCTTTCTAAATCCGCTTCGATACTCTTTCCAGATAGTGGCTTTTACCATCAGGGAGCGTTGAAAGACGTTAAGACCGTTATATAACCTCGAGTTGCAATCGGTCAACAGCGGTTAACGGCGTTATTTGTAGACATACAAGGATGACATTTAGCAGGAAGATGGACTGACTAACGGGCTTTCTAAATCCGCTTTGATAAACTACCCAGATAGTAGCCTCTACCATCAGGGAGCGCTAAAAGGCGTTTAAACCGTTTTACAACCTCGAGTTGCAGTCGGTCAACAGCGGTTAACGGCGTTATTTGTAGAGATACAAGGATGACATTTTGCAGGAAGATGGACTGACTAACGGGCTTTCTAAATCCGCTTTGATAAACTACCCAGATAGTGGCCTTTACCATCAGGGAGCGCTAAATGACTCTTAAACCGTTTTACAACCTCGAGTTGCAATCGGTCAACAGCGTTTAACGGCGTTATTTGAAGACATGCAAGGAAGACATTTTGCAAGTTGATGGACTGCCTACCGGGCGTTCTAAATCCGCTTTGATACACTACCCAGATAGCGGCCTTTACCATCAGGGAGCGATGAAAAAGTTTAAACACTTTTTTTGACTTTCAAATTGAATAAAATAAAAATAAAAAATTTAAAAATGTCTATACCCGGTCATCCATCCAAGTAATAAAAGCTACCGAAGCTGCTTGATTTCGTTGATCGAAAAAATTTCGTTAACTTTTACTTTTAAATTCATTTTTTATTTCCTTAAATTATTAACTTAATACTAGACAAAAATGCTTAAATCTAACTTATCAATAACATATTTACTTAAACTAAATTATGGCCCTTAGTGGGCGCTGTAAGCTTATATTTAGCTGTTTTATTTTGCCTTTAGGCTTATATTTGTCGGTTTTTTGGTTTTATATTTAATTTTAATTTACAAAGAAAAAATTTAAAACTTTGTTTAGTGACTTTTTTTTTATATAAAAGCTTAATCTAGATTATATATAACTTAAGACTACTTAAACTACTTAACCCTAACTTAAGACTACTTAAACCTAACTTTAGACTACTGAACTGCTTAAACCTAACTTAATTATAATCGGGGTGGCGAGCCCTCGTTGCGCATGCCCCGTTGCGCAGCCTGCGTTCAACCATATTGTACGCCAATATGGTGCACAAGCCCCACCCCAGACCTTGTTCCTAATTTAAAATCTTACCTATGGAGTTGGACTAAAAGTCCGCAAAGTCCTGAGGAAGTGCAGAATCACCTTCCTCATATAGCCACCAGAATTCAGTGCGCTGTTTTGCAGCATCGATCCTTTCGCGATCCGATACCGCCGTGCTAAAGCGGAGGAGCTCCGGAGCATTGTCAACGTACCCGTCGCGGATTAGCCGTTTGTCCCGCGCGTCACGATAGCGGTGGTATAAAACCGGGATACCGTTCCTGTCTTGTACTAACCCCAACGAATCGATGTAAATGAATGCCTCTGGTGGAATAAAGCCCGATATGAGCGTGCTCTCCATGTATAAATCATTGGGATAATAAGCCCCAAAGATCAGGCTGTTGTCGCTAGCCATCGCCCTTGCAGCGTGCCTTCGAGTCACCTTAATTAGGAAATTGTCAATTCTATTCAACTGAGCCCCATTGTATAGAACCTCGTTGCGATAATATTTTATGTACTCGGAGTCTGGCGTTCGGTACAATCCTAAGCAGGATCGGAGACAACGTCTCTCAAACAGCCGTATCCTTTCCATGTAGGATGGTGATACATTGAACCACACGGGACAACCGTAAGCGATGATCGGCCTTATGAGGGCCATGTAGCAAATGACTTTCACCCTTGAATCAAGTTGACTGCTATGAAACAATCTTCTTGTCAGAGCATAAGCCCCCCTAGCCCTGCCCAGACAAGCATCCACATTTTTATTAAAATATAGAAACTTGTCAAGCCAGATGCCAAGGTATTTGACTTCACTTCTCACCGCCAACGGCCGTCCATGCTGTCCCATGATACAAAATTTTTTCCAGTTTTTTCTGGTATCGTAAGAAGCCCTCTGCACTGGGGTCCTGAACAGAATTGTTTCGGTTTTTTGGAAATTGATCCTCAATTTCCAATCATCGCAATATCCCTTAATGTGATCGAAGTCACGTTGCAAAAGTGTGTTGATGACCTCGATTTTCGGACCTGATCTGTACGCCACTAGATCATCTGCGTACGCTATAGCGTGTCTGAGAGAACCTACAAGATCACTTGTATAAATGTTAAACAATATCGGGGAGTTCACCGCCCCCTGTTGTAAACCGTTTTTAATTTCAAAGACTTTACTCGAAGTTACGTTGCCACATTTGACAACGAACTTCTTTCCCATAAGCATTTCATAAATCATATATAGCATGGGTTTACGCATGCCCAGTCTGGTCAGCTTGTAGAAAAGCCCCTCTAACCATACGGTGTCGAAGGCCTTCTCAAAGTCAACCAGACAGGCCCCTGTGCATTGTTTTTTGGACTTATTCCATTGGATGTCGGACACTAGTTTCGACGCGGCATGAATGGTATCATGCCTCGCTCGAAAACCAAACTGATTATCCGGAATAATTTTGTTTTCCTCAACCCACTTAAGCAGAGCTCTATTGACTATCTTCTCGAATACCTTGCTTACATTCGGCAGAAGGCTTATTGACCGAAGATTTGCAGGGTTTGTTTTGTCCTTGTCCTTTTTGGGGATAGGATGTACCACCGCCGTTTTCCAGTGCACCGGATAATGTGCATTATTCAGTGCATTGTTAAACAGGGTGGTGAAGATATCGACTGCTTCTATTGGCAGGTGTCTCAATACGACGTTTGGGACACCGTCCTCTCCTGCCGACTTTTTATTTTTCAATGATACCAAGATGTCCAGGAGTTCATCTTTTTGCACGAACAGCATCAGGCTATTGGTGACTATGCCATTGGAAGGGTTTTCGTCATTGAATACGGAAAAACCGTGATTCTCAGATCGCCAAGCTTGAAGTTCAGTGCGCAGATGAAAGTGATTCAGAAAGGCTCTTTCCTCAATATCGCGATTTGGGCGAACAGGATTGTTCACCGTATACACGGTCTCGAAAATAGCGCCTATCGAATTCGCCTTCTCCTGAGGATCTTCGATCGTGAAAAAACCGTCGTTCGAGTCAACGTATTCCGGACTTATACCAACAGCCGTGAGTGTCTGTCTGTTTTCTGTCGTTTTGGAAATTCGGACACATGGAATGTCGTTATGATCTTTTCGCCTGAATATTTTATTTATTTGGGGGAACATATTCGGGCTACTGGTTTTTATAGCCCGAATTTTGTTGCCCCAGTAAAAATTTATAGATTTTCTGTAATTTTCCGATATTAATTTTTTTAGGTTTTTGATCAGTGACTTCAGTGTCCGAACCTCCGGGTCTTGTCTGTCAGTGAATTGTCTACGCAGCCGTTTAAGCCTCGAGACCAGTCTGCTTTTGTGTCGGTGGAGTGCATCGATTGTTGGCGTTCGATATTTCTCCGTCTGGTCGTCAGAACTAGTTATCTTAGGGATAGCTAGATCCATTGACCTTGTGAGGACCTCATTCATTTTTAGTAAATTTTGGTCAATTTCGTCGTTTGTAAGGTTTCTGTTTGTCGGTGGATCAATTTCGCTCAAACGTAATTCTCGCTTTACAATTCTGGTGAAACGCGGCCAGTTCGTCATTCGGTAGTCGAAAGAACGCACTTGGTCGAACTCCTCCAGTTGAGTTTGCTCGTTGGGGATACTAAATACGGCATCAAGTCCGAGGTGGTCACTATCGTAATCGAATGCTCGCACGCAGTTCCGCGCGTGTTCGTTAATTGTTAGTTCTAGTCTATTGTCCATAAGCGCTAAGTCCAGAAAAGAGTTTCCTCTTGGAAAGGACGGGATATCCGTCGCGTACAAACTAAGTTTGTACTCAATCATATTTTGCTCCCGCCAATTCTGAAGCAGTCGACCTCTAGTGTTCTCGATTGTATTTCCCCAAGCCGCATGCTTAGCGTTAAGATCGCCGGCCAAAAAGTAATAATTTTCAGCCGATTCAAGCTGTAGGCAACGAAAAAGTGTCTCGAGCTCTGCTATAAATTGAGTTTGTTGAGTTGCTTCAGGTGCATAAAGCGACACCACATACATTCTCCTCCGACTATGGAGAGGAATGCATACGATGCATGCTTCTAACACCTGGAACCTACGTACTTCGGAAAAAAAAATTTCGTTAGAATAAATAAATAATCACACTTTGGAAAGACTCTGGATAGAGCAAGATATAAATTTCAAGTACATCGCCCGGCGGCTGCTAGACATATTCACTTGCTAACCGGTTTCAACTTCTGCTACACAAATGCGAGAAATGTGTTCGCTAAGAATATCATATTTCACAACCATATGTTCAATCATATGACCAGATGTGCTATAATGTCTAACGGCGTTATTTGAAGGAGCAAAAGGTTGACATTTGGCAAGTAATTGGATTGACTAACCAGCTTTCCAAATCCACTATGATACGCTTCCCAGAAAGTGGACTTTATCCTCAGCGAGCAATGAAAAACGTTAAAACCGTCTAAAAGCCTTGAGTAGCAATCGGTCAACAGCGCTTAACAAGACGTTAAAACCGTATTTCAACTTTGAGTAGCAGTCGGGTAACAACGTCTAACGGTGTTATTTGAAGGAGTAGAAGGTTGCCATTTTACAGGTAGATGGACTGACAAACGGGCTTTCTAAAGCCACTTTAATAAACTACCCAGATAGTGGCCTTTACCATCAGGTAGCGATAAAAGACGTTTAAACCGTTTTACAACCTCGAGTTGCAATCGGTCAACAGCGGTTAACGGCGTTATTTGTAGAGATACAAGGATGACATTTTGCAGGAAGCTGGACTGACTAGCGGGCTTTCTAATTCCGCTTTGATAAACTACCCAGATAGTGGGCTTTACCATCAGGGAGCGCTAAAAGACGTTAAAACCGTTTTACAACCTCGAGTTGCAATCGGTCAACAGCGGTTAACGGCGTTATTTGAAGACATACAAGGATGACATTTTGCAGGTAGATGAAATGACTAACGGGCTTTCTAAACCCGCTTCGATACTCTTTCCAGATAGTGGCCTTTACCATCAGGGAGCGTTGAAAGACGTTAAAACCGTTATATAACCTCGAGTTGCAATCGGTCAACAGCGGTTAACGGCGTTATTTGTAGACATACAAGGATGACATTTAGCAGGAAGATAGACTGACTAACGGGCTTTCTAAATCCGCTTTGATAAACTACCCAGATAGTAGCCTCTACCATCAGGGAGCGCTAAAAGGCGTTTAAACCGTTTTACAACCTCGAGTTGCAGTCGGTCAGCAGCGGTTAACGGCGGTATTTGTAGAGATACAAGGATGACATTTTGCAGGAAGCTGGACTGACTAGCGGGCTTTCTAATTCCGCTTTGATAAACTACCCAGATAGTGGGCTTTACCATCAGGGAGCGCTAAAAGACGTTAAAACAATTTTACAACCTCGAGTTGCAATCGGTCAACAGCGGTTAACGGCGTTATTTGTAGACATACAAGGATGACATTTAGCAGGAAGATGGACTGACTAACGGGCTTTCTAAATCCGCTTTGATAAACTACCCAGATAGTAGCCTCTACCATCAGGGAGCGCTAAAAGGCGTTTAAACCGTTTTACAACCTCGAGTTGCAGTCGGTCAACAGCGGTTAACGGCGTTATTTGTAGAGGTACAAGGACGACATTTTGCAGGAAGATGGACTGACTAACGGGCTTTCTAAATCCGCTTTGATAAACTACCCAGATAGTAGCCTTTACCATCAGGGAGCGCTAAAAGACTCTAAAACCGTTTTACAACCTCGAGTTGCAATCGGTCAACAGCGTTTAACGGCGTTATTTGAAGACATGCAAGGAAGACATTATGCAAGTTGATGGACTGACTAACGGGCTTTCTAAATCCGCTTTGGTACAGTACCCAGATAGTGGTCTCCACCATCCGGGAGCGTTAAAAGGCGTTAAAACCGTTTTACAACATCGAGTTTCAATCGGTCAGCAGCGGTTAACGGCGTTATTTGAAGACATACAAGGATGACATTTTGCAGGTAGATGGACTGACTAACGGGCTTTCTAAATGCGCTTTGCTAAAATTCCCAGATAGTGGCCTTTACCATCAGGTAGCGATAAAAGACGTTTAAACCGTTTTACAACCTCGAGTTGCAATCGGTCAACAGCGGTTAACGGCGTTATTTGTAGAGATACAAGGATGACATTTTGCAGGAAGCTGGACTGACTAGCGGGCTTTCTAATTCCGCTTTGATAAACTACCCAGATAGTGGGCTTTACCATCAGGGAGCGCTAAAAGACGTTAAAACCGTTTTACAACCTCGAGTTGCAATCGGTCAACAGCGGTTAACGGCGTTATTTGAAGACATACAAGGATGACATTTTGCAGGTAGATGAAATGACTAACGGGCTTTCTAAATCCGCTTCGATACTCTTTCCAGATAGTGGGCTTTAGCATCAGGGAGCGCTAAAAGACGTTAAAACCGTTTTACAACCTCGAGTTGCAATCGGTCAACAGCGGTTAACGGCGTTATGTGTAAACATACAAGGATGACATTTAGCAGGAAGATGGACTGACTAACGGGCTTTCTAAATCCGCTTTGGTAAACTACCCAGATAGTAGCCTCTACCATCAGGTAGCGATAAAAGACGTTTAAACCGTTTTACAACCTCGAGTTGCAGTCGGTCAACAGCGGTTAACGGTGTTATTTGTAGAGATACAAGGATGACATTTTGCAGGAAGCTGGAGTGACTAGCGGGCTTTCTAATTCCGCTTTGATAAACTACCCAGATAGTGGGCTTTACCATCAGGGAGCGTTGAAAGACGTTAAAACCGTTATACAACCTAAAGTTGCAATCGGTAAACAGCGGTTAACGGCGTTTATTTAAGACATACAAGGATGACATTTTGCAAGTAGATGGACTGACTAACGAGCTTTCTAGATCCGCTTTGATAAACTACCCAGATAGTAGCCTCTACCATCAGGGAGCGCTAAAAGGCGTTTAAACCGTTTTACAACCTCGAGTTGCAGTCGGTCAACAGCGGTTAACGGCGTTATTTGTAGACATACAAGGATGACATTTAGCAGGAAGATGGACTGACTAACGGGCTTTCTAAATCCGCTTTGATAAACTACCCAGGTAGTAGCCTCTACCATCAGGGAGCGCTAAAAGGCGTTTAAACCGTTTTACAACCTCGAGTTGCAGTCGGTCAACAGCGGTTAACGGCGTTATTTGTAGAGATACAATGATGACATTTTGCAGGAAGATGGACTGACTAACGGGCTTTCTAAATCCGCTTTGATAAACTACCCAGATAGTGGCCTTTACCATCAGGGAGCGCTAAATGACTCTAAAACCGTTTTACAACCTCGAGTTGCAATCGGTCAACAGCGTTTAACGGCGTTATTTGAAGACATGCAAGGAAGACATTTTGCAAGTTGATGGACTGCCCACCGGGCGTTCTAAATCCGCTTTGATACACTACCCAGATAGCGGCCTTTACCATCAGGGAGCGATGAAAAAGTTTAAACACTTTTTTTGACTTTCAAATTGAATAAAATAAAAATAAAAAATTTAAAAATGTCTATATCCGGTCATTCATCCAAGTAATAAAAGCTACCGAAGCTCACAGTCGCTCTCCAACTCTGGTAGTGGTTAGTTGACTAGTCTGTGCGGAAGTATATTTCCAAGTGAAAAGTGAATAAGTGGCTAGTAAGCCAAGTGAATTTTATTGTCCACGTGGAGTAGTGGTGCTATCACCTGACTCAGGAGTGGGAGTCGTGGGTTCGAGCCCAACCAGACCCCAGTACTTTTAAGTTTTTTTTCAACTCACACGGTGAAGAAAACTTACAAAGAAGAGTGTTTCGGCCGAATTACCGGCTATGGAAACCGGTGCGGCGAATGAAGTCCCGCAAGAGGGGGGAAACAGGTCGCCGACAAACAAACGGCAGAAGCTGGCGATGCCTGCATCGCCATCAACAGCAACAACATCATCGGCATCTGCGACGGCAGGTATGCCAACAAAGCTGGTACCAGCGACAAAAGAGGCTGCACCAACAACAACAGCAGCAGCAAGTGATACGGCAACAACCCAAAAGGGTGAGATGAGGCGGAGGAAGCTAAATCCGATGCCAAATCTCAATGCAAGGAGATGTATGCAGGTAGCGGAAAATGTATCGCGGCCAACAACAATGGAAGAAGAGGAGGAGTACAACTCTGACCTCGAGGAATCCGAGTTTGATGATGGGGAACCCCGCTACGTTGGTGAGGGAAACCCATTCAGAGAACTAGCGGAGGTTGAGGATGTTCAGCCGGCTTTAAACGATGACGAGACCAAATTAAAGCTCCTCATCGCAGAATTAACTGCTAAGCTGGAGAGGATTCGAGAGGCAAGGGAGCAAGAAGCCCTCGAAGAAAAAAGAAGGCGACAAGAGCAGAAACAGCGATACGAGCTGAAAGCGCAGCAAATGCTTCAGCAGCAACGGTTCAGTATGCAACAGAAGCAGCAGCAACAACAACAGCAACAACAACAACAACAGAAGCAGAGGAGGCGACAGCAGCCGCAACAACAGCAGCAGCATCAACAACAAAGGCAGCAGCAACAACAACAGAGGCAGCAGCAACAATCGCAGCAGCAGCAACCCCAGCAGCAACGACAACAGGAAAAGAGGGAAGATGTACCCTCGATTAATGTAAGTGACTTGCCTACAAGCGATAGCATTAAGCTATGTAAGCAAATATTTATTAAGGACTTTATGGTCAAACACATTTCGGCCACACAGCATAAAATTATATGCCATAATATGGAGGACTATAAAAAAGTCCGCAAAGAACTAGAGGGGCTAAAGGCAGAATACTTTACGTATACGCCGAAAGCAGAAAAATCAAAAACACTCATCCTTAAAGGAATCGATCCCAGGGTTGATGCAGAGGAGCTCCTAAACGAGCTCAAGTATTTTGAGAGCGACGATGTAAAGTTCGTCGGCGTAAAGCCGTTTACCGCGGTCAATGGTAGAGGTGGTAACCGAAGGTTACCATTTTTCCTTGTCCAAATAACCCCCAATAGCAAAATCGATAGTGTACGCAGAATTAATCGCGTATACTATCATGCTGTCCATTGGGAAAAATTAAAAAGGACAGATCGCATACTGCAATGTATGCGCTGCCAGAGGTTCGGGCACGCCGCTTCTAACTGCAACATGCGGATTAGATGCGTTAAGTGCGACAAGAAACACATTATAAATGAGTGTCCTCTAGGTAGGGAAAGGGTTGAAGACATGAGCAAGCTCACATGTGTTCTTTGTGGAAACGCGGGACACCCTGCTAATTATAAGGGATGTCCTGTATTCCAACAGAAGAGAAAGAGTATGCTAGCTCGCAAACAGGCTGCTGAAGAAGAAAAGCGATCTAAAAGTCGCTCTTTTACAAATAGGGTAGATCCCAACGTGTCCTTTGCCCAAATGGCAGCTGGACCGGGTAGCTCCCAGACATCAAAAATGCCTACGGTTGCTGAGAAAGCACCTGAAGCAGATTTGGATCTGAAAAAGTTCTTGCTGTCGTTGAATAGCAAGATCGAACAGTTCCAAAAACAATTGAACGACCAAGCAGCACGAATAGATTATATCTATTCGATGTTTGCCCAGTCTAGCGCGCCATGAACATGATGAGTACGTTGGATGAGGTAAACTTTAGGATCCTAGCTGTGAATGTAAATTCATTAGTCAGGGTCGAGAGAAGAGCCGTCCTTTCAAATCTGTTGAAAAACCATTTCCCGGATGTACTTTTGGTCAGCGAAACCAAAAGACGAAAATTGGGATACAGCAACTACCATGTAGTAAGAAGAGACCGACCCCACTCCTCCCAAGGGGGTGGGGTCGCTGTCTTATTACGCAAAGGCTTACGCCATAGCATCATATATAGCGGGGAAGTACGTAGGTTCCAGGTGTTGGAAGCATGCATCGTATGCATTCCTCTCCATAGTCGGAGGAGAATGTATGTGGTGTCGCTTTATGCACCTGAAGCAACTCAACAAACTCAATTTATAGCAGAGCTCGAGACACTTTTTCGTTGCCTACAGCTTGAATCGGCTGAAAATTATTACTTTTTGGCCGGCGATCTTAACGCTAAGCATGCGGCTTGGGGAAATACAATCGAGAACACTAGAGGTCGACTGCTTCAGAATTGGCGGGAGCAAAATATGATTGAGTACAAACTTAGTTTGTACGCGACGGATATCCCGTCCTTTCCAAGAGGAAACTCTTTTCTGGACTTAGCGCTTATGGACAATAGACTAGAACTAACAAATAACGAACACGCGCGGAACTGCGTGCGAGCATTCGATTACGATAGTGACCACCTCGGACTTGATGCCGTATTTAGTATCCCCAACGAGCAAACTCAACTGGAGGAGTTCGACCAAGTGCGTTCTTTCGACTACCGAATGACGAACTGGCCGCGTTTCACCAGAATTGTAAAGCGAGAATTACGTTTGAGCGAAATTGATCCACCGACAAACAGAAACCTTACAAACGACGAAATTGACCAAAATTTACTAAAAATGAATGAGGTCCTCACAAGGTCAATGGATCTAGCTATCCCTAAGATAACTAGTTCTGACGACCAGACGGAGAAATATCGAACGCCAACAATCGATGCACTCCACCGACACAAAAGCAGACTGGTCTCGAGGCTTAAACGGCTGCGTAGACAATTCACTGACAGACAAGACCCGGAGGTTCGGACACTGAAGTCACTGATCAAAAACCTAAAAAAATTAATATCGGAAAATTACAGAAAATCTATAAATTTTTACTGGGGCAACAAAATTCGGGCTATAAAAACCAGTAGCCCGAATATGTTCCCCCAAATAAATAAAATATTCAGGCGAAAAGATCATAACGACATTCCATGTGTCCGAATTTCCAAAACGACAGAAAACAGACAGACACTCACGGCTGTTGGTATAAGTCCGGAATACGTTGACTCGAACGACGGTTTTTTCACGATCGAAGATCCTCAGGAGAAGGCGAATTCGATAGGCGCTATTTTCGAGACCGTGTATACGGTGAACAATCCTGTTCGCCCAAATCGCGATATTGAGGAAAGAGCCTTTCTGAATCACTTTCATCTGCGCACTGAACTTCAAGCTTGGCGATCTGAGAATCACGGTTTTTCCGTATTCAATGACGAAAACCCTTCCAATGGCATAGTCGCCAATAGCCTGATGCTGTTCGTGCAAAAAGATGAACTCCTGGACATCTTGGTATCATTGAAAAATAAAAAGTCGGCAGGAGAGGACGGTGTCCCAAACGTCGTATTGAGACACCTGCCAATAGAAGCAGTCGATATCTTCACCACCCTGTTCAACAATGCACTGAATAATGCACATTATCCGGTGCACTGGAAAACGGCGGTGGTACATCCTATCCCCAAAAAGGACAAGGACAAAACAAACCCTGCAAATCTTCGGTCAATAAGCCTTCTGCCGAATGTAAGCAAGGTATTCGAGAAGATAGTCAATAGAGCTCTGCTTAAGTGGGTTGAGGAAAACAAAATTATTCCGGATAATCAGTTTGGTTTTCGAGCGAGGCATGATACCATTCATGCCGCGTCGAAACTAGTGTCCGACATCCAATGGAATAAGTCCAAAAAACAATGCACAGGGGCCTGTCTGGTTGACTTTGAGAAGGCCTTCGACACCGTATGGTTAGAGGGGCTTTTCTACAAGCTGACCAGACTGGGCATGCGTAAACCCATGCTATATATGATTTATGAAATGCTTATGGGAAAGAAGTTCGTTGTCAAATGTGGCAACGTAACTTCGAGTAAAGTCTTTGAAATTAAAAACGGTTTACAACAGGGGGCGGTGAACTCCCCGATATTGTTTAACATTTATACAAGTGATCTTGTAGGTTCTCTCAGACACGCTATAGCGTACGCAGATGATCTAGTGGCGTACAGATCAGGTCCGAAAATCGAGGTCATCAACTCACTTTTGCAACGTGACTTCGATCACATTAAGGGATATTGCGATGATTGGAAATTGAGGATCAATTTCCAAAAAACCGAAACAATTCTGTTCAGGACCCCAGTGCAGAGGGCTTCTTACGATACCAGAAAAAACTGGAAAAAATGTTGTATCATGGGACAGCATGGACGGCCGTTGGCGGTGAGAAGTGAAGTCAAATACCTTGGCATCTGGCTTGACAAGTTTCTATATTTTAATAAAAATGTGGATGCTTGTCTGGCCAGGGCTAGGGGGGCTTATGCTCTGACAAGAAGATTGTTTCATAGCAGTCAACTTGATTCAAGGGTGAAAGTCATTTGCTACATGGCCCTCATAAGGCCGATCATCGCTTACGGTTGTCCCGTGTGGTTCAATGTATCACCATCCTACATGGAAAGGATACGGCTGTTTGAGAGACGTTGTCTCCGATCCTGCTTAGGATTGTACCGAACGCCAGACTCCGAGTACATAAAATATTATCGCAACGAGGTTCTATACAATGGGGCTCAGTTGAATAGAATTGACAATTTCCTAATTAAGGTGACTCGAAGGCACGCTGCAAGGGCGACAACAGTCTGATCTTTGGGGCTTATTATCCCAATGATTTATACATGGAGAGCACGCTCATATCGGGCTTTATTCCACCAGAGGCATTCATTTACATCGATTCGCTAGGGTTAGTACAAGACAGGAACGGTATCCCGGTTTTATACCACCGCTATCGTGACGCGCGGGACAAACGGCTAATCCGCGACGGGTACGTCGACAATGCTCCGGAGCTCCTCCGCTTTAGCACGGCGGTATCGGATCGGGATAGGATCGATGCTGCAAAACAGCGCACTGAATTCTGGTGGCTATATGAGGAAGGTGATTCTGCACTTCCTCAGGACTTTGCGGACTTTTAGTCCAACTCCATAGGTAAGATTTTAAATTAGGAACAAGGTCTGGGGTGGGGCTTGTGCACCATATTGGCGTACAATATGGTTGAACGCAGGCTGCCGTGGGACCGAAAGACGCAATCAGGATGGCGACCCCTCGGGGCATGCGCAACGAGGGCTCGCCACCCCGATTATAATTAAGTTAGGTTTAAGTAGTTAAGTAGTCTTAAGTTAGGCTTAAGTAGTCTTAAGTTAGGCTTAAGTAGTTTAAGTAGTCTTAAGTTATATATAATCTAGATTAAGCTTTTATATAAAACAAAAAAAAAAGTCACTAAACAAAGTTTTAAATTTTTTCTTTGTAAATTAAAATTAAATATAAAACAAAAAACCGACAAATATAAGCCTAAAGGCAAAATAAAACAGCTAAATATAAGCTTACAGCGCCCACTAAGGGCCGATAAGTTAGATTAAGTAAACCAGTTATTGATAAGTTAGATTTAAGCATTTTTGTCTAGTAGTAAGTTAATATTTTAAGTAAATAAAAAATGAGTTTAAAAGTTAAAGTTAACACCTGACTCACGAGTGGGAGTCGTGGGTTCGAGCCCAACCAGATCCCAGTACTTTTAAGTTTTTTTTCAACTCACACGGTGAAGAAAACACATAACGAAGAGTGTCTCGGCCGAATTACCGGCTATGGAAACCGGTGCGGTGAAAGAAGTCCCGCAAGAGGGTGGAAGTAGGTCGCCCACAAACAAACGGCAGAAGCTGGCGATGCCTGCATCATCAACAGCAACAACATCATCAACAAAGCAGGTACCAGCGACAACGAAAGAGGCGGTACCAACAACAACAGCAGCAGCAGAAAGTGCAACGGCAACAACCCAAATGGGGAGGCGGAGGAAGCTTAATCCCGTACCTAATCTCAACGTGCGGCGATGTATTCAGGTAGCGGAAAATACACCGCTGCCAACAACAATGGAAGAAGAGGAGGAGTGCAACTCTGACCTCGATGAATCCGCGTTTGATGAAGGGGAACCCCGCTACGTTGGCGAGGGAAACCCATACAAAGAGCTCGCAGAGGTTGACGAAGCGCAGCCTGCTGTGAATGATGAGGAGGCCAAGTTGAGCATCCTCATCGCAGAGTTAACGGCTAAACTCGAAAAAATGCGGGAGGCCAGACAAAAAGATGCCCTCGCGGAAAAGGAAAGGAGGCAGAAGCAGAAGCCAATGTTTCAGCAGAATAAACTGCAACCAATGCAGCAACGGTTTGCTATGCAACAACAACATCCGAAGAAGCAACGACAACGACAACAGCCGCAACAGCAGCAGCAACAACACCAGCACCAACGAATGCAGCAACAACAACAACAGCCGCAACAACACCAGCAGCAAAGACAACAGAAGCAGCAGATGCAACCCCCAAAGGAAAAGAGGGAAGAGGTACCCCCCATCAACGTAAGTTACCTTAGCACTAGTGATAGCATAAAATTGTGTAAGAGATACATAAACGATTTCGCGGTCAAGCATATCTCGGCCCAAAATCATAAGATTATATGTTACAGTATTGAGGACTACAAAAAAGTCCGCAAAGCACTGGAGGGGGTTAAGGCAGAGTACTTCACGTACACGCCCAAAACCGAAAAATTAAAAACAATGATTCTAAAGGGAATCGATCCCGCCGCTGTTGATGCGGAGGAGCTCTTAAACGAGCTCAAGAGTTTTGATAGCGACGACCTTAAGTTCGTCGGTGTAAAGCCGTTTTCCGCGGTCAAGGGTAGGGGTGGTAACCGAAGGTTACCATTTTTCCTTGTACAACTAACCCCCAATAGCAAAATCGATAGTCTACGCAGAATCAATCGCGTATACTATCATGCTGTAAAATGGGATAAATTAAAAAGGACAGATCGCATATTGCAATGTATGCGCTGTCAGAGGTTCGGGCATGCCGCTTCTAACTGCAACATGCAGATTAGATATGTTAAGTGCGACGAGCACCACATTTTAAACGAATGTCCCCTAGGTAGCGATAGAGTAGAAGATATGAGCAAGCTCATATGTGTTCTTTGCGGGAATGCGGGGCACCCTGCTAACTATAAGGGATGTCCTGTATTCCAACAGAAAAAGAAGAGTATGCTAGCTCGGAAACAGGCTGTAGAAGAAGAAAGGCGGCTTAAAAGTCGCTCTTTCACAAATAGGGTTGAGCCCAACATGTCCTATGCCCAAATGGCAGCTGGAACGGGTAGCTCCCAGACATTAAACAGGCCTAAGGTTGCTGGAAAAGCACCTGAAGCCGATTTGGATACGAAAAAGTTCTTGCTGTCATTATATAGCAAGATCGATCAGTTCCAAAAACAACTAAACGAGCAAGCAGCTAGAATAGATCATAACTACTCGATGTTTGCCGTGTCTAGCGCGCCATGAATATGATGAGTACGCTGGATGAGGTAAACTTTAGGATCCTAGCTGTGAATGTTAATTCATTAGTCAGGGTCGAGAGAAGAACCGTCCTTACAAACCTGTTGAAAAACCAACTCCCGGATGTAGTTTTGGTCAGCGAAACTAAGCTAAACCAGAAACACAAATTGGGATACAGCAACTACCATGTAGTGAGAAGAGACCGACCCCACTCCTCCCAAGGGGGTGGGGTCGCTGTCTTATTACGCAAAGGCTTACGCCATAACATTATATATAGCGCGGATGTACGTAGGTTCCAGGTGTTGGAAGCATGCATCGTATGCATTCCTCTCCATAGTCGGAGGAGAATGTATGTGGTGTCGCTTTATGCACCTGAAGCAACTCAACAAACTCAATTTATAGCAGAGCTCGAGACACTTTTTCGTTGCCTACAGCTTCAATCGGCTGATAATTATTACTTTTTGGCCGGTGATCTTAACGCTAAGCACGCGGCTTGGGGAAATGCAATCTCGAACACTAGAGGTCGACTGCTTCAAAATTGGAGGGAGCAAAATATGATTGAGTACAAACTTAGTTTGTACGCGACGGATATCCCGTCTTTCCCGAGAGGAAATTCTTTTCTGGACTTAGCCCTTATGGACAATAGACTAGAACTGACAAATAACGAACACGCGCGGAACTGTGTACGAGCATTCGATTACGATGACAGTGACCACCTCGGACTTGATGCCGTATTCAGGATCCCAAACGAGCAAACTCAACTGGAGGAGTTCGACCAAGTGCGTTCTTTCGACTACCGAAAGACGAACTGGCCGCGTTTCAGCAGAATTGTAAAGCGAGAATTACGTTTGAGCGAAATTGATCCACCGACAAACAGAAACCTTACAAACGACGAAATTGACCAAAATTTACTAAAAATGAATGAGGTCCTCACAAGGTCAATGGATCTAGCTATCCCTAAGATAACTAGTTCTGACGACCAGACGGAGAAGTATCGAACGCCAACAATCGATGCACTCCACAAACACAAATGTAGGTTGGTCTCCAGGCTTAAACGGCTGCAGAGACAATTTACGGACAGACGAGACCCGGAGATTCGGACATTGAAGTCATTGATCAAAAACCTTAAATAGCTAATATCGGAAAATTATAGAAAATCTGTAAGTTTGTACTGGGGCAAGAAAATTCAGGCTATAAAAACCAGTAGCCCGAATATGTTCCCGCAAATAAATAAAATATTCAGGCGAAAAGATCATAATGACATTCCATGTGTCCGAACGACAGAGAACAGACAGACGCTCACGACTGTTGGTATAAGTCCGGAAAGTGTAGACTTGAACGACGGATTTTTCACGATCGAAGATCCTCAGGAGAAGGCGAATTCGATAGGCGCTATCTTCGAGACCGTGTATACGGTGAACAGTCCTGTTCGCCCAAATCGCGATATTGAGGAGAAAGCCTTTCTGAATCACTTTTATCTTCGTACCGAACTCCAGGCTTGGCGATCTGAGAATAACGGTTTTTCCGTATTCAATGACGAAAACCCTTCAAATGGCATAGTCGCCAATAGCATGATGCTGTTCGTTCAAAAAGATGAACTCCTGGACATCTTCGTATCACTGAAAAATAAAAAGTCGGCGGGAGAGGACGGTGTCCCAAACGTCGTATTGAGACACCTGCCAGTGGAAGCAGTCGATATTTTCACCACGCTGTTTAACAATGCACTGAATAATGCACATTATCCGGTGCACTGGAAAACGGCGGTGGTACATCCTATCCCCAAAAAGGGCAAGGACAAAACAAACCCAGCTAATCTTCGGTCAATAAGCCTTCTGCCGAATGTAAGCAAGGTATTTGAGAAAATAGTCAGTAGGGCTCTGCTTGAGTGGGTCGAGGAAAATAAAATTATCCCGGAAAATCAGTTTGGTTTTCGAGCGAGGCATGACACCATTCATGCCGCGTCGAAACTAGTCTCCGACATCCAATGGAATAAATCCAAAGGACAATGCACAGGGGCCTGTCTGGTTGACTTTGAGAAGGCCTTCGACACCGTATGGTTAGAGGGGCTTTTCTACAAGCTGACCAGACTGGGCATGCGTAAGCCCATGCTATATATGATTTATGAAATGCTTATGGGAAAGAAGTTCGTTGTCAAATGTGGCAACGTAACTTCGAGTAAAGTCTTTGAAATTAAAAACGGTTTACAACAGGGGGCGGTGAACTCCCCGATATTGTTTAACATTCATACAAGTGATCTTGTAGGTTCTCTCAGACACGCTATAGCGTACGCAGATGATTTAGTGGCGTACAGATCAGGTCCGAAAATCGAGGTCATCAACATACTTTTGCAACGTGACTTCGATCACATTAAGGGATATTGCGATGACTGGAAATTGAGGATCAATTTCCAAAAAACCGAAACAATTCTGTTTAGGACCCCACTGCATAGGGCTTCTTACGATACCAGAAAAAACTGGAAAAATTTGTGTATTATTGGACAGCATGGACGGCCATTAGCGGTGAGAAGTGAAGTCAAATACCTTGGCATCTGGCTTGATAAGTTTCTGTATTTTAACAAAAATGTGGATGCTTGTTTGGCCAGGGCTAAGGGGGCTTATGCTCTGACAAGGCGATTGTTTCAAAACATTCAACTTGATTCAAGGGTGAAAGTCATTTGCTACATGGCCCTCATAAGGCCGATCATCGCTTACGGTTATCCCGTGTGGTTCAATGTATCACCATCCTACATGGAAAGGATACGGCTATTCGAGAGGCGTTGTCTCCGATCCTGCTTAGGGTTGTACCGAACACCAGACTCCGGGTACATAAAATACTATCGGAACGAGGTTCTATACAATGGGGCCCAGTTGAACAGAATTGACAATTTCCTAATTAAGGTGAATCGAAGGCACGCTGCAAGGGCGTAAGGATTCCAAACTAGTTCCCCAGTGCAAGCGCTGCCAAGGATACAATCATACGCAAAGCTATTGTCAAAAAGAACCGCGGTGTGTAAAATGTGCCGGCAATCACCTGACGGTAGATTGTATGTCAGATAAGAAAGCTCTTGCTATCTGCATTAACTGTAAAGGCAATCATCCGGCAAATTATCGCGGCTGCGAAGTAGCTAAAGAGTTGCAAAAAAGACGGACGAAATTTAATAGTATTAATTCACAGAAATTAAATTTAAACAAGCAACAGCCTAAAATTCCGATTAAAAATATGTCGAAGAAAAAGCAGGCCATAATCGAAGAACCTAAATGTCCACAAACTACGCGGCCATCAGATATCCGTTCGGATCTTGTACATCCAAAACCAAATGTACAAACGTATGCTCAAGCCACAGTATCCAATAACGCCCAAAAAAATATCTCACCTGACCCAGTTTCAAATGTATTTTCGATTATTCTTTCAAAACTTGAGGAACAAAGCAAAACGAATAAACTTATTTTTGACAGGCTCGTTAGGCTCGAAAATAGTATTCGCAATAGAAGTACCCCACCTTTAACATGAATAGATTGCTTAAAATTCTTACGTGGAATGCCAATGGCCTTTGGCAAAAACTTGGAGAACTTGAATTATTTATGCAGGAAAAAGATATAGACATCTGTTTAATATCCGAAACTCACGCAAAGAGTAATTCGAACTTAAAAATAAAAGGTTACCTCGACTATCATGCTCTACATCCATCGAATAAGGCTAGAGGTGGAGCCTCACTATATATAAAAGAGTGTATCGAACATTCGATTGATCTTAAACTAGAAATCGATACAATGCAAGTTAGCTCTATACAAGTCAAAAGCAGACAATCCTTTCTGAAGATATCGTCTATTTACTGCCCACCACGATGCAAGGTTGAGAAAATTGACTTTGAAAACTTGCTTAATTCCCTTGGACAACGTTTTGTCATCGGAGGGGACTTTAATGCAAAACATACATTCTGGGGATCTAGATGCATATCACAGAAGGGTAGGATGCTTTATGATATAGGTAGAAAGTACAATACCGAATTTCATTCTACGGGAAAACCAACTTACTGGCCAACTGATGCTAGAAAAATACCGGATTTGATCGATTTTTTTATTGTAAAAGGTCTGCCGTCCAATCGAATCAAAGTTGAAGAATGCTTTGATCTTTCCTCTGATCATTCTCCAGTCATTTTAACAATGAGCGAGTCACTGATTATAAATGAAAAACCACCCAGATTAACAAACGCGAAAACCAACTGGGAAGGTTTCAAAAACGATATTGAAAATAATATCCGACTGGGTGTATCGCTTAGAACCCCATTGGAACTCGAAGTCGCTGTTGACTCATTTATCAATACCATCCAAAAAGCAGCATGGAATAATACTCCTCAACAGAACAAAATAGTGAGCTATAGTAAAATTAAGTACCCCCGTGAAATACAAGATTTAGTAAGACAAAAAAGAAAAGCTCGTAAAAGATGGCACCAAACTCGTGCCCCGCAAGATAAAACACATCTCAATCGGTTGAGTAATTTGCTATCAAATTCGATTAAATACTTTAAAAACCATTCAGTAGAAACTTATCTGCAAAGCCTAACCGCTGGAAAGGAATCGAATTATTCGCTCTGGAAAGCAATCAGAGTCATAAAACGGCCAAAAATCGCTGTGCCGCCCATTAGGGTAACTCAAGACGTTTGGGCAAAGAGCGATAAGGAAAAAGCTGACGTTTTTGCCTCACATCTTGAGGAAACATTTAAGCCATTTGATGGTCCGGCGCAAAATGAAAACATTAATATATTCGAGAGTACAACCGATAATAACATAGTAAGATATGCAAGTATTGCCGAGCTTAAACGGGAAATACAGAAACTAAAGCCTAAAAAAGCTCCGGGTTATGACCTGATTACAGGAGAACTTCTTAAAATGTTGCCTCGGAAAGCATTAACTAAGCTTCTTTTTATTATAAATGCAGCAATCAGATTAGAATACATACCAAGACAGTAAAAAGTCGCGGAAGTGATTATGGTTCTAAAACCAGGAAAATCACCGAATGAAATAAAATCTTACAGGCCTATTTCACTTCTTCCAATAATTTCAAAAGTTTTTGAACGGATATTACTCGGTCGCTTACACCCCATAATTGAACAGAAACGTCTTTTACCTGACCATCAATTTGGGTTTAGAAGTAAACATTCAACGGTGGACCAAGTACATCGAATTGCAGATGTAATTGAGAAAGCTTTCGAAGAAAAGAAAATTTGTTCAGCCGTATTTCTTGACGTGTCGCAAGCTTTTGACAAGGTGTGGCACAAAGGCCTTACTTATAAACTAAGTCAAGTTTTGCCAGAACAATTATATAAAATCCTCGTGTCGTATCTTGAGCATAGACTCTTCCGTGTGAAACTTGGAAGCGAATATTCCGAGTTCAAAGAAATAATGGCAGGTGTACCGCAAGGAAGCGTCCTTGGACCAATCCTGTACCTCATATTCACTCGTGATATCCCACAAACAAACGATACAATAGTTGCAACGTTTGCTGACGATACTGCTATACTAGCAGTTGCCACAACAATAGAGGAAACAAATATTAAATTACAGAACGCTCTTAACGAGGTTAATGAATGGACTAAATCCTGGCGGATTGCACTTAATGAGAGCAAATCGATCCATGTAGATTTTTCGTATAAACGGACAAACAATTTGCCTGTATTTCTAAATACGGTTCGAGTCCCGTTTGCAAATGAAGCGAAATATCTCGGTATGACACTCGATGCAAAATTAAAATGGAAGTCGCATGTAAAAAAGAAATGCGAAGAACTTAAGAATAAATACAGAGAACTGTACTGGTTGCTCGGAAAATATTCGAAGCTTAACCTTGATAACAAGCTGCTATTATACAAGCAAGTGCTAAAACCGGTTTGGACATATGGTATACAACTATGGGGTTGTACCAGTGAAACGAATCTAAACATTTTACAAACTTTTGAAAACAAAATGTTAAGATCATTCGTCAATGCGCCGTGGTACGTAAGGAACGAAGATCTACGCAGAGATCTGGGTATTCCCGCGGTTAAAGATGAAACAAAAAATTTTGCACGAAAACATAAAAAACGTTTATTAGGACACGTTAACACAACAGTCCTCCAAATTCTTGACGTAACAAATATATTGCGGCGTCTTCAAAGAACTAAACCCTTAGATTTGGCCCGATAATAACAAACCGCGCTATAATTGCGGAAAAGCAGGAACTCTCAAAGGAAAGTTACCTGCCAAACATATTATATAATCGTGATAAAAAAATTGCTGGATAAGTCGAATACTTAGTTGCAATAGAAATACCAAATGGGTGGTGGTTTTAGTGAGTAAAAATCTCACACTACTTTGGGCACGTGCTCATCGTGTCTATGAAGATTTCCACCAGCCCACGGAAGAAAAAAAAAAAAAAAAAAAAAACGCTGCAAGGGCGATGGCTAGCGACAACAGCCTGATCTTCGGTGCTTATTACCCCAATGAAACATATATAGAGAGTGCACTCATGTCTGGCTTTATTCCACCAGAGGCATTTGTTTATATCGATTCGTTAAGGTTGGTACAAGACAGGAACGGTATCCCGGTTTTATACCACCGCTACCGTGACGCGCGTGACAAACGGCTAATCCGCGACGGGTACGTTGACAATGCTCCGGAGCTCCTCCGCTTTAGCACGGCGGTATCGGATCGCGATAGGACCGAGGCCGAAAGGCAGCGCACCGACTTCTGGTGGCTACACGAGGGAAGTGATTCAGCACTTCCTCTAGACTTTGCGGACTTTTAGTCCAATAAATAGTTCCTCAAAAACTTATTCTAGTACTAGGTCTGTGGCGGGGATTGTGCTCCATATTGGCGTACAATATGGGTGGTTGCATGCTGCCTGTGGACCAAAAGACTCGATCAGGATGGCGACCCCTCGCGGCATATGCAGCGAGGGCTCGCCACCCAGATTATAATTAAGTTTAAGTAGTTAAGTAATCTTAAGTAGTTAAGTAGTCTTAAGTAGTTAAGTAGTATTAAGTATTTAAGTAGTATTAAGTAGTCTATATTAAGTTTTTTTTGTATAAAATTGTCGGTAATCAAAGTTTTTTAAAATTTTCTTTGAAATATAAATTTATTTTAAAATAAAAAAAAAGAAACTTGAAGCCGAAAGGCAAAATAAAAACTGTTAGATGTAAGCTTACAGCGCCCGCTAAGGGCCATAATTTAGTTTAAGTAAATATGTTATTGATAAGTTAGATTTAAGCATTTTTGTCTAGTATTAAGTTAATATTTTAAGGAAATAAAAAAATGAATTTAAAAGTAACGAAATTTTTTCGATCAACGAAATCAAGCAGCTTCGGTAGCTTTTATTACTTGGATGGCTAACCGGGTATAGACATTTTTAAATTTTTTATTTTTATTTTTATCAATTTGAAAGTCAAAAAACGGGTTTAAACTTTTTCATCGCTCCCTGATGGTAAAGGCCGCTATCTGGGTAGTGTATCAAAGCGGATTTAGAACGCCCGGTAGGCAGTCTATCTAATTGCAAATGTCATCATTGAATGTCTTCAAATAACGCCGGTAACCGCTGTTGATCGGTTGTGAATCGGTTTGTAAATCGGTTTTAACGTCTTTTAACGCTCCCTGATGGTAAAGTCCACTTTCTGGGATGAATATTAAAGCGGATTTAGAAAGCCCGTTAGTCAGTCCATCTTCCTGCTAAATGTCAGCCTTGTATGTCTTCAAATAACGCCGTTTACCGCTGTTGACCGATTGCAACTTTAGGTTGTATAAAGGTTTTAACGTCTTTCAACGCTCCCTGATAGTAAAAGCCACTATCTGCAAAGAATATCAAAGCGGATTTAGAAAGCCCGTTAGTCGTTTCATCTACTTGCAAAATGCCATCCTTGTATGTCTTCAAATAACGCCGTTAACCGCTGTTGACCGATTGCAACTCGAGGTTGTAAAACGGTTTAAACGTCTTTTATCGCTACCTGATGGTAAAGGCCACTATCTGGGAATTTTAGCAAAGCGCATTTAGAAAGCGCGTTCGTCAGTCCATTTACCTGCAAAATTTCATCCTTGTATGTCTTCAAATAACGCCGTTAACCGCTGTTGACCGATTGAAACTCGAGGTTGTAAAACGGTTTTAACGCCTTTAAACGCTCCCTGATGGTGGAGACCACTATCTGGGTACTGTACCAAAGCGGATTTAGAAAGCCCGTTAGTCAGTCCATCAACTTGAAAAATGTCTTCTTGGCATGTCTTCATATAAGAGTCTTTTAGCGCTCCCTGATGGTAAAGGCCACTATCTGGGTTTTAAAAGCCCGTTAGTCAGTTCATCTTCCTGCAAAATGTCATCCTTGTATCTCTACAAAAAACGCCGTTAACCGCTGTTGACCGACTGCAACTCGAGGTTGTAAAACCTAAATGGTAAATCCCACTATCTGGGTAGTTAACAAAGCGGAATTAGAAAGCCCGCTAGTCAGTCCAGCTTTCTGCAAAATGTCATCCTTGTATCTCTACAAATAACGCCGTTAACCGCTGTTGACCGACTGCAACTCGAGGTTGTAAAACGGTTTTAACGCCTTTTAGCGCTCCCTGATGGTAGAGGCTACTATCTGGGTAGTTTATCAAAGCGGATTTAGAAAGCCCGTCAGTCAGTCCATCTTCCTGCTAAATGTCATCCATGTATGTCAACAAATAACGCCGTTAACCGCTGTTGACCGATTGCAACCCGAGGTTATATAACGGTTTTAACGTCTTTCAACGCTCCCTGATGGTAAAAGCCACTATCTGGAAAGAGTATCGAAGCGGATTTAGAAAGCCCGTTAGTCATTTCATCTACCTGCAAAATGCCATCCTTGTATGTCTTCAAATAACGCCGCTAACCACTGCTGACCGATTGCAACTCGAGGTTGTAAAACGTTTTTAACGTCTTTTAGCGCTCCCTGATGGTAAAGCCCGCTATCTGGGTAGTTTATCAAAGCGGAATTAGAAAGCCCGCTAGTCAGTCCAGCTTCCTGCAAAATGTCATCCTTGTATCTCTACAAATAACGCCGTTAACCGCTGTTGACCGATTGCAACACGAGGTTGTAAAACGGTTTAAACGTCTTTTATCGCTACCTGATGGTAAAGGCCACTATCTGGGAATTTTAGCAAAGCGCATTTGGAAAGCCCGTTAGTCAGTCCATCTACCTGCAAAATGTCATCCTTGTATGTCTTCAAATAACGCCGTTAACCGCTGTTGACCGATTGAAACTCGAGGTTGTAAAACGGTTTTAACTCCTTTTAACGCTCCCTGATGGTGGAGACCACTATCTAGGTACTGTACCAAAGCGGATTTAGAAAGCCTGTTAGTCAGTCCATCAACTTGAAAAATGTCTTCCTTGCATGTCTTCAAATAACGCCGTTAAACGCTGTTGATCGATTGCAACTCGAGGTTGTAAAACGGTTTTAGAGTCTTTTAGCGCTCCCTGATGGTAAACGCCACTATCTGGGTAGTTTATCAAAGCGGATTTAGAAAGCCCGTTAGTCAGTCCATCTTCCTGCAAAATGTCATCCTTGTATCTCTACAAATAACGCCGTTAACCGCTGTTGACCGACTGCAACTCGAGGTTGTAAAACGGTTTAAACGCCTTTTAGCGCTCCCTGATGGTAGAGGTTTCTATCTGGGTAGTTTATCAAAGCGGATTTAGAAAGCCCGTTAGTCAGTCCATCTACCTGCAAAATGTCATCCTTGTATGCCTTCAAATAACGCCGTTAACCGCTGTTGACCGATTGAAACTCGAGGTTGTAAAACGGTTTTAACTCCTTTTAACGCTCCCTGATGGTGGAGACCACTATCTAGGTACTGTACCAAAGCGGATTTAGAAAGCCCGTTAGCCATTTCATCTACTTGCAAAATGTCATCCTTGTATGTCTTCAAATAACGCCGTTAACCGCTGTTGACCGATTGCAACTCGAGGTTGTAAAACGGTTTAAACGTCTTTTATCGCTACCTGATGGTAAGGGCCACTATCTGGGAATTTTAGCAAAGCGCATTTAGAAAGCCCGTTAGTCAGTCCATCTACCTGCAAAATGTCATCCTTGTATGTCTTCAAATAACGCCGTTAGCCGCTGTTGACCGATTGAAACTCGAGGTTGTAAAACGGTTTTAACTCCTTTTAACGCTCCCTGATGGTGGAGACCACTATCTGGGTACTGTACCAAAGCGGATTTAGAAAGCCCGTTAGTCAGTCCATCAACTTGCAAAATGTCTTCCTTGCATTACTTCAAATAACGCCGTTAAGCGCTGTTGACCGATTGCAACTCGAGGTTGTAAAACGGTTTAAACGCCTTTTAGCGCTCCCTGATGGTAGAGGCTACTATCTGGGTAGTTTATCGAAGCGGATTTAGAAAGCCCGTTAGTCAGTCCATATTCCTGCTAAATGTCATCCTTGTATGTCTACAAATAACGCCGTTAACCGCTGTTGACCGATTGCAACTCGAGGTTGTAAAACGGTTTAAACGCCTTTCAACGCTCCCTGATGGTAAAAGCCACTATCTGGAAAGAGTATCGAAGCGGATTTAGAAAGCCCGTTAGTCATTTCATCTACCTGCAAAATGTCATCCTTGTATGTCTTCAAATAACGCCGTTAACCGCTGTTGACCGATTGCAACTCGAGGTTGTAAAACGGTTTTCACGTCTTTTAGCGCTCCCTGATGGTAAAGGCCACTATCTGGGTAGTTTATCAAAGCGGATTTAGAAAGCCCGTTAGTCAGTCCATCTACCTGTAAAATGGCAACCTTCTACTCCTTCAAATAACACCGTTAGACGTTGTAGCCCGACTGCTACTCAAAGTTGAAATACGGTTTTAACGTCTTATTAAGCGCTGTTGACCGATTGCTACTCAAGGCATTTAGACGGTTTTAACGTTTTACATTGCTCGCTGAGGATAAAGTCCACTTTCTGGGAAGCGTATCATAGTGGATTTGAAAAGCTGGTTAGTCAATCCAATTACTTGCCGAATGTCAACCTTTTGCTCCTTCAAATAACGACGTTAGACATTATAGCACTTCTGGTCATATGATTGAACATATGGTTTTGAAATATGATATTCTTAGCGAACACATTTCTCGCATGTCTTCAAATAACGCCGTTAACCGCTGTTGACCGATTGAAACTCGAAGTTGTAAAACGGTTTTAACGCCTTTCAACGCTCCCTGATGGTGGAGACCACTATCTGGGTACTGTACCAAAGCGGATTTAGAAAGCCCGTTAGTCATTCCATCAACTTGAAAAATGTCATCCTTGTATTTCTCAAATAACGCCGTTAACCGCTGTTGACCGATTGCAACCCGAGGTTATATAACGGTTTTAACGTATTTCAACGCTCCCTGATTGTAAAAGCCACTATCTGGAAAGAGTATCGTAGCGGATTTAGAAAGCCCGTTAGTCATTTCATCTACCTGCAAAATTTCATCCTTGTATGTCTTCAAATAACTCCGTTAACCACTGTTGACCGATTGCAACTCGAGGTTGTAAAACGGTTTTAACGTCTTTTATCGCTACCTGATGGTAAGGGCCACTATCTGGGTAGTTTATTAAAGTGGCTTTAGAAAGCCCGTTTGTCAGTCCATCTACCTGTAAAATGGCAACCTTCTACTCCTTCAAATAACACCGTTAGACGTTGTAGCCCGACTGCTACTCAAAGTTGAAATACGGTTTTAACGTCTTATTAAGCGCTGTTGACCGATTGCTACTCAAGGCATTTAGACGGTTTTAACGTTTTGCATTGCTCGCTGAGGATAAAGTCCACTTTCTGGGAAGCGTATCATAGTGGATTTGAAAAGCTGGTTAGTCAATCCAATTACTTGCCGAATGTCAACCTTTTGCTCCTTCAAATAACGCCGTTAGACATTATAGCACATCTGGTCATATGATTGAACATATGGTTTTGAAATATGATATTCTTAGCGAACACATTTCTCGCATGTCTTCAAATAACGCCGTTAACCACTGGTGACCGATTGAAACTCGAAGTTGTAAAACGGTTTTAACGCCTTTCAACGCTCCCTGATGGTGGAGACCACTATCTGGGTACTGTACCAAAGCGGATTTAGAAAGCCCGTTAGTCATTCCATCAACTTGAAAAATGTCTTCCTTGCATGTCTTCAAATAACGCCGTTAAACGCTGTTGACCGATTGCAACTCGAGGTTGTAAAACGGTTTTAACGTCTTTTAGCGCTCCCTGATGGTAAAGCCCACTATCTGGGTAGTTTATCAAAGCGGAATTAGAAAGCCCGCTAGTCAGTCCAGCTTCCTGCAAAATGTCATCCTTGTATCTCTACAAATAACGCCGTTAACCGCTGTTGACCGATTGCAACTCGAGGTTGTAAAACGGTTTTCACGTCTTTTAGCGCTCCCTGATGGTAAAGGCCACTATCTGGGTAGTTTATCAAAGCGGATATAGAAAGCCCGTTAGTCAGTCCATCTACCTGTAAAATGGCAACCTTCTACTCCTTCAAATAACACCGTTAGACGTTGTAACCCGACTGCTACTCAAAGTTGAAATACGGTTTTAACGTCTTATTAAGCGCTGTTGACCGATTGCTACTCAAGGCTTTTAGACGGTTTTAACGTTTTTCATTGCTCGCTGAGGATAAAGTCCACTTTCTGGGAAGTGTATCATAGTGGATTTGGAAAGCTGGTTAGTCAATCCAATTACTTGCCAAATGTCAACCTTTTGCTCCTTCAAATAACGCCGTTAGACATTATAGCACATCTGATCATATGATTGAACATATGGTTGTGAAATATGATATTCTTAGCGAACACATTTCTCGCATTTGTGCAGCAGAAGTTGAAACCGGTTAGCAAGTGAATATGTCTAGCAGCCGCCGGGCGATGTACTTGAAATTTATATCTTGCTCTATCCAGAGTCTTTCCAAAGTGTGATTATTTATTTATTCTAACGAAATTTTTTCGATCAACGAAATCAAACAGCTTCGGTAGCTTTTATTACTTGGATGGTTAACCGGGTATAGACATTTCTAAATTTTTTATTTTTATTTTTATCAATTTGAAAGTCAAAAAACGGGCTTAAACTTTTTCATCGCTAACTGATGGTAAAGGCCGCTATCTGGGTAGTGTATCAGAGCGGATTTAGAACGCCCGGTAGGCAGTCCATCTAATTGCAAAATGTCATCATTGAATGTCTTAAAATAACGCCGGTAACCGCTGCTGATCGGTTGTAAATCGGTTTGTAAATCGGTTTTAACGCCTTTTAACGCTCCCTGATGGTAAAGTCCACTTTCTGGGATGAATATTAAAGCGGATTTAAAAAGCCCGTTAGTCAGTCCATCTACTTGCAAAATGTCATCCTTGTATGTCTTCAAATAACGCCGTTAACCGCTGTTGGCCGATTGCAACTTTAGGTTGTATAACGGTTGTAACGTCTTTCAACGCTGCCTGATAGTAAAAGCCACTATCTGCAAAGAGTATCAAAGCGGATTTAGAAAGCCCGTTAGTCATTTCATCTACTTGCAAAATGTCATCCTTGTATGTCTTCAAATAACGCCGTTAACCGCTGTTGACCGATTGAAACTCGAGGTTGTAAAACGGTTTTAACTCCTTTTAACGCTCCCTGATGGTGGAGACCACTATCTAGGTACTGTACCAAAGCGGATTTAGAAAGCCCGTCCTTGCATGTCTTCAAATAACGCCGTTAAACGCTGTTGATCGATTGCAACTCGAGGTTGTAAAACGGTTTTAGAGTCTTTTAGCGCTCCCTGATGGTAAAGGCCACTATCTGGATAGTTTAGCAAAGCGGATTTAGAAAGCCCGTTAGTCAGTCCATCTTCCTGCTAAATGTCAGCCTTGTATGTCTACAAATAACGCCGTTAACCGCTGTTGACCGATTGCAACTCGAGGTTATATAACGGTTTTAACGTCTTTCAACGCTCCCTGATGGTAAAAGCAACTATCTGGAAAGAGTATCGAAGCGGATTTAGAAAGCCCGTTAGTCATTTCATCTACCTGCAAAATGTTACCCTTGTATGTCTTCAAATAACGCCGTTAAACGCTGTTGACCGATTGCAACTCGAGGTTGTAAAACGGTTTTAACGTCTTTTAGCGCTCCCTGATGATAAAGCCCACTATCTGGGTAGTTTATCAAAGCGGAATTAGAAAGCCAGCTTCCTGCAAAATGTCATCCTTGTATCTCTACAAATAACGCCGTTAACCGCTGTTGACCGACTGCAACTCGAGGTTGTTAAACGGTTTAAACGCCTTTTAGCGCTCCCTGATGGTAGAGGCTACTATCTGGGTAGTTTATCAAAGCGGATTTAGAAAGCCCGTTAGTCAGTCCATCTTCCTGCTAAATGTCATCCTTGTATGTCTACAAATAACGCCGTTAACCGCTGTTGACCGATTGCAACCCGAGGTTATATAACGGTTTTAACGTCTTTCAACGCTCCCTGATGGTAAAAGCCACTATCTGGAAAGAGTATCGAAGCGGATTTAGAAAGCCCGTTAGTCAGTCCAGCTTCCTGCAAAATGTCATCCTTGTATCTCTACAAATAACGCCGTTAACCGCTGTTGACCGATTGCAACTCGAGGTTGTAAAACGGTTTTAACGTCTTTTAGCGCTCCCTGATGGTAAAGCCCACTATCTGGGTAGTTTATCAAAGCGGAATTAGAAAGCCCGCTAGTCAGTCCAGCTTCCTGCAAAATGTCATCCTTGTATCTCTACAAATAACGCCGTTAACCGCTGTTGACCGATTGCAACTCGAGGTTGTAAAACGGTTTAAACGTCTTTTATCGCTACCTGATGGTAAAGGCCACTATCTGGGTAGTTTATTAAAGTGGCTTTAGAAAGCCCGTTTGTCAGTCCATCTACCTTTAAAATGGCAACCTTCTACTCCTTCAAATAACACCGTTACACGTTTTTACCCGACTGCTACTCAAAGTTTAGATACGGATTTAACATCTTGTTAAGCGCTGTTGACCGATTGCTACTCAAGGCTTTTAGACGGTTTTAACGTTTTTCATTGCTCGCTGAGGATAAAGTCCACTTTCTGGGAAGCGTATCATAGTGGACTTGGAAAGCTGGTTAGTCATCTACCTGCAAAATGTCACCCTTGTATGTCTTCAAATAACGCCGTTAAACGCTGTTGACCGATTGCAACTCGAGGTTGTAAAACGGTTTTAACGTCTTTTAGCGCTCCCTGATGGTAAAGCCCACTATCTGGGTAGTTTATCAAAGCGGAATTAGAAAGCCCGCTAGTCAGTCCAGCTTCCTGCAAAATGTCATCCTTGTATCTCTACAAATAACGCCGTTAACCGCTGTTGACCGACTGCAACTCGAGGTTGTAAAACGGTTTAAACGCCTTTTAGCGCTCCCTGATGGTAGAGGCTACTATCTGGGTAGTTTATCAAAGCGGATTTAGAAAGCCCGTTAGTCAGTCCATCTTCCTGCTAAATGTCATCCTTGTATGTCTACAAATAACGCCGTTAACCGCTGTTGACCGATTGCAACCCGAGGTTATATAACGGTTTTAACGTCTTTCAACGCTCCCTGATGGTAAAAGCCACTATCTGGAAAGAGTATCGAAGCGGATTTAGAAAGCCCGTTAGTCAGTCCAGCTTCCTGCAAAATGTCATTCTTGTATCTCTACAGATAACGCCGTTAACCGCTGTTGACCGATTGCAACTCGAGGTTGTAAAACGGTTTAAACGTCTTTTATCGCTACCTGATGGTAAAGGCCACTATCTGGGTAGTTTATTAAAGTGGCTTTAGAAAGCCCGTTTGTCTGTCCATCTACCTGTAAAATGGCAACCTTCTACTCCTTCAAATAACACCGTTACACGTTGTTACCCGACTGCTACTCAAAGTTGAGATACGGATTTAACGTCTTGTTAAGCGCTTTTGACCGATTGCTACTCAAGGCTTTTAGACGGTTTTAACGTTTTTCATTGCTCGCTGAGGATAAAGTCCACTTTCTGGGAAGCGTATCATAGTGGACTTGGAAAGCTGGTTAGTCAATCCAATTACTTGCCAAATGTCAACCTTTTGCTCCTTCAAATAACGCCGTTAGACATTATAGCACATCTGGTCATATGATTGAAAATATGGTTGTGAAATATGTTATTCTTAGCGAACACATTTCACGCATTTGTGTAGCAGAAGTTGAAACCGGTTAGCAAGTGAATATGTCTAGCAGCCGCCGGGCGATTTACTTGAAATTTATATCTTGCTCTATCCAGAGTCTTTCCAAAGTGTGATTATTTATTTATTCTAACGAAATTTTTTCGATCAACGAAATCAAACAGCTTCGGTAGCTTTTATTACTTGGATGGTTAACCGGGTATAGACATTTCTAAATTTTTTATTTTTATTTTTATCAATTTGAAAGTCAAAAAACGGGCTTAAACTTTTTCATCGCTAACTGATGGTAAAGGCCGCTATCTGGGTAGTGTATCAGAGCGGATTTAGAACGCCCGGTAGGCAGTCCATCTAATTGCAAAATGTCATCATTGAATGTCTTAAAATAACGCCGGTAACCGCTGCTGATCGGTTGTAAATCGGTTTGTAAATCGGTTTTAACGCCTTTTAACGCTCCCTGATGGTAAAGTCCACTTTCTGGGATGAATATTAAAGCGGATTTAAAAAGCCCGTTAGTCAGTCCATCTACTTGCAAAATGTCATCCTTGTATGTCTTCAAATAACGCCGTTAACCGCTGTTGGCCGATTGCAACTTTAGGTTGTATAACGGTTGTAACGTCTTTCAACGCTGCCTGATAGTAAAAGCCACTATCTGCAAAGAGTATCAAAGCGGATTTAGAAAGCCCGTTAGTCATTTCATCTACTTGCAAAATGTCATCCTTGTATGTCTTCAAATAACGCCGTTAACCGCTGTTGACCGATTGAAACTCGAGGTTGTAAAACGGTTTTAACTCCTTTTAACGCTCCCTGATGGTGGAGACCACTATCTAGGTACTGTACCAAAGCGGATTTAGAAAGCCCGTCCTTGCATGTCTTCAAATAACGCCGTTAAACGCTGTTGATCGATTGCAACTCGAGGTTGTAAAACGGTTTTAGAGTCTTTTAGCGCTCCCTGATGGTAAAGGCCACTATCTGGATAGTTTAGCAAAGCGGATTTAGAAAGCCCGTTAGTCAGTCCATCTTCCTGCTAAATGTCAGCCTTGTATGTCTACAAATAACGCCGTTAACCGCTGTTGACCGATTGCAACTCGAGGTTATATAACGGTTTTAACGTCTTTCAACGCTCCCTGATGGTAAAAGCAACTATCTGGAAAGAGTATCGAAGCGGATTTAGAAAGCCCGTTAGTCATTTCATCTACCTGCAAAATGTTACCCTTGTATGTCTTCAAATAACGCCGTTAAACGCTGTTGACCGATTGCAACTCGAGGTTGTAAAACGGTTTTAACGTCTTTTAGCGCTCCCTGATGATAAAGCCCACTATCTGGGTAGTTTATCAAAGCGGAATTAGAAAGCCAGCTTCCTGCAAAATGTCATCCTTGTATCTCTACAAATAACGCCGTTAACCGCTGTTGACCGACTGCAACTCGAGGTTGTTAAACGGTTTAAACGCCTTTTAGCGCTCCCTGATGGTAGAGGCTACTATCTGGGTAGTTTATCAAAGCGGATTTAGAAAGCCCGTTAGTCAGTCCATCTTCCTGCTAAATGTCATCCTTGTATGTCTACAAATAACGCCGTTAACCGCTGTTGACCGATTGCAACTCGAGGTTTTATAACGGTTTTAACGTCTTTCAACGCTCCCTGATGGTAAAGGCCACTATCTGGAAAGAGTATCGAAGCGGGTTTAGAAAGCCCGTTAGTCATTTCATCTACCTGCAAAATGTCATCCTTGTATGTCTTCAAATAACGCCGTTAACCGCTGTTGACCGATTGCAACTCGAGGTTGTAAAATGGTTTTAACGTCTTTTAGCGCTCCCTGATGGTAAAGCCCACTATCTGGGTAGTTTATCAAAGCCGAATTAGAAAGCCCGCTAGTCAGTCCAGCTTCCTGCAAAATGTCATCCTTGTATCTCTACAAATAACGCCGTTAACCGCTGTTGACCGACTGCAACTCGAGGTTGTTAAACGGTTTAAACGCCTTTTAGCGCTCCCTGATGGTAGAGGCTACTATCTGGGTAGTTTATCAAAGCGGATTTAGAAAGCCCGTTAGTCAGTCCATCTTCCTGCTAAATGTCATCCTTGTATGTCTACAAATAACGCCGTTAACCGCTGTTGACCGACTGCAACTCGAGGTTGTAAAACGGTTTAAACGCCTTTTAGCGCTCCCTGATGGTAGAGGCTACTATCTGGGTAGTTTATCAAAGCGGATTTAGAAAGCCCGTTAGTCAGTCCATCTTCCTGCTAAATGTCATCCTTGTATGTCTACAAATAACGCCGTTAACCGCTGTTGACCGATTGCAACCCGAGGTTATATAACGGTTTTAACGTCTTTCAACGCTCCCTGATGGTAAAAGCCACTATCTGGAAAGAGTATCGAAGCGGATTTAGAAAGCCCGTTAGTCAGTCCAGCTTCCTGCAAAATGTCATTCTTGTATCTCTACAGATAACGCCGTTAACCGCTGTTGACCGATTGCAACTCGAGGTTGTAAAACGGTTTAAACGTCTTTTATCGCTACCTGATGGTAAAGGCCACTATCTGGGTAGTTTATTAAAGTGGCTTTAGAAAGCCCGTTTGTCTGTCCATCTACCTGTAAAATGGCAACCTTCTACTCCTTCAAATAACACCGTTACACGTTGTTACCCGACTGCTACTCAAAGTTGAGATACGGATTTAACGTCTTGTTAAGCGCTTTTGACCGATTGCTACTCAAGGCTTTTAGACGGTTTTAACGTTTTTCATTGCTCGCTGAGGATAAAGTCCACTTTCTGGGAAGCGTATCATAGTGGACTTGGAAAGCTGGTTAGTCAATCCAATTACTTGCCAAATGTCAACCTTTTGCTCCTTCAAATAACGCCGTTAGACATTATAGCACATCTGGTCATATGATTGAAAATATGGTTGTGAAATATGTTATTCTTAGCGAACACATTTCACGCATTTGTGTAGCAGAAGTTGAAACCGGTTAGCAAGTGAATATGTCTAGCAGCCGCCGGGCGATTTACTTGAAATTTATATCTTGCTCTATCCAGAGTCTTTCCAAAGTGTGATTATTTATTTATTCTAACGAAATTTTTTCGCTGAACTTCAAGCTTGGCGATCTGAGAATCACGGTTTTTCCGTATTCAATGACGAAAACCCTTCCAATGGCATAGTCGCCAATAGCCTGATGCTGTTCGTTGAAAAAGATGAACTCCTGGACATCTTGGTATCATTGAAAAATAAAAAGTCGGCAGGAGAGGACGGTGTCCCAAACGTCGTATTGAGACACCTGCCAATAGAAGCAGTCGATATCTTCACCACCCTGTTTAACAATGCACTGAATAATGCACGTTATCCGGTGCACTGGAAAACGGCGGTGGTACATCCTATCCCCAAAAAGGACAAGGACAAAACAAACCCTGCAAATCTTCGGTCAATAAGCCTTCTGCCGAATGTAAGCAAGGTATTCGAGAAGATAGTCAATAGAGCTCTACTTAAGTGGGTTGAGAAAAACAAAATTATTCCGGATAATAACATGCCGCGTCGAAACTAGTGTCCGACATCCAATGGAATAAGTCAAAAAAACAATGCACAGGGGCCTGTCTGGTTGACTTTGAGAAGGCCTTCGACACCGTATGGTTAGAGGGGCTTTTCTACAAGCTGACCAGACTGGGCATGCGTAAACCCATGCTATATATGATTTATGAAATGCTTATGGGAAAGAAGTTCGTTGTCAAATGTGGCAACGTAACTTCGAGTAAAGTCTTTGAAATTAAAAACGGTTTACAACAGGGGGCGGTGAACTCCCCGATATTGTTTAACATTTATACAAGTGATCTTGTAGGTTCTCTCAGACACGCTATAGCGTACGCAGATGATCTAGTGGCGTACAGATCAGGTCCGAAAATCGAGGTCATCAACTCACTTTTGCAACGTGACTTCGATCACATTAAGGGATATTGCGATGATTGGAAATTGAGGATCAATTTCCAAAAAACCGAAACAATTCTGTTCAGGACCCCAGTGCAGAGGGCTTCTTACGATACCAGAAAAAACTGGAAAAAATTTTGTATCATGGGACAGCATGGACGGCATCTTGGCATCTGGCTTGACAAGTTTCTATATTTTAATAAAAATGTGGATGCTTGTCTGGCCAGGGCTAGGGGGGCTTATGCTCTGACAAGAAGATTGTTTCATAGCAGTCAACTTGATTCAATGGTGAAAGTCATTTGCTACATGGCCCTCATAAGGCCGATCATCGCTTACGGTTGTCCCGTGTGGTTCAATGTGGCACCAGCCTACATGGAAAAGATACGGCTGTTTGAGAGGCGGTGTCTCCTATCCTGCTTAGGATTGTACCGAACGCCGGACTCCGAGTACATAAAATATTATCGCAACGAGGTTCTATACAATGGGCTCAGTTGAATAGAATTGACAATTTCCTGATTAAGGTGACGCGAAGGCACGCTGCAAGGGCAATGGCTAGCGACAACAGCCTGATCTTTGGGTCTTGTTACCCCAATGGGTTATACATGGAGAGCACGCTCATATCGGGCTTTATTCCACCAGAGGCATCATCTATATCGATTCGTTAGGGTTAGTACAAGACAGGAACGGTATGCCGGTTTTATACCACCGCTATCGTGACGCGCGAGACAAACGGCTATTCCGCGACGGGAACGTCGACAATGCTCCGGAGCTCCTCCGCTTTAGCACGGCGGTATCGGATCGCGATAGGATCGATGCTGCAAAACAGCGCACTGAATTCTGGTGGCTATATGAGGAAGGTGATTCTGCACTTCCTCAGGACTTTGCGGACTTTTAGTCCAACTCCATAGGTAAGATTTTAAATTAGGAACAAGGTCTGGGGCGGGGCTTGTGCACCATATTGACGTACAATATGGTTGAACGCAGGCTGCCGTGGGACCGAAAGGCGCAATCAGGATGGCGACCCCTCGGGGCATGCGCAACGAGGGCTCGCCAACCCGATTATAATTAAGTTAGGTTTAAGTTAAGTAGTCTTAAGTTAGGCTTAAGTAGTCTTAAGTTAGGCTTAAGTAGTTTAAGTAGTCATAAGTTAGTCATAATCCAGAATAAGCTTTTTTATAAGACAAAAAAAAAAAGACACTAAACAAAGTTTTCAATTTTTTCTTTGTAAATTAAAATTATATATAAAACCAAAAAAACCGACAAATTTAAGCCTAAAGGCAAAATAAACAGCTAAATATAAGCTTACAGTGCCCAGTAAGGGCCGATAAGTTAGATTAAGTAAACCAGTTATTGATAAGTTAGATTTAAGCATTTTTGTCTAGTAGTAAGTTAATATTTTAAGTAAATAAAAAAAATGAGTTCGAAAAAAAAAAAAAAGAAATTTTTTTCGATCAACGAAATCAAGCAGCTTCGGTAGCTTTTATTACTTGGATGGCTGACCGGGTATAGACATTTTTAAATTTTTTATTTTTATTTTCATCAATTTGAAAGTCAAAAAACGGGTTTAAACTTTTTCATCGCTCCCTTATGGTAAAGACCACTATCTGGGTAGTGTATCAAAGCGGATTTAGAACGCCAGTAAGTCAGTCCATTCACTTGCAAAATGTCATCTTTGTATGTCCTCAAATAACGCCGGTAACCGCTATTAGGCGATTGCAACTCGATGTTGTAAAACGGTTTTTACATCTTTCAACGCTCCCTGATGGTAAGGGCCACTATCTGGGTAGTGTACCAAAGCGGATTTAGAAAGCCTGTTAGTCAGTCCATCCACTTACAAAATGTCGTCCTTGTATGTCTTCAAAAACCGCCGTTAAACGCTGTTGACCGATTGCAACTCGAAGTTGTAAGACGGTTTTAACGTCTTTTAGCGCTCCCTGATGGTAAAGGCCAATATCTAGGTAGGTTATCAAAGCGGTTTTAGAAAGCCCGTTAGTCAGTCCCTTTAGTCATTTCATCTACCTGCAAAATGTCATCCTTGTATGTCTACAAATAACGCCCTTAACCGCTGTTGATCGATTGCAACTCGAGGTTGTAAAACGGTTTTAACGCATTTTAGCGCTCCCTGATGGTAAAGGCTACTATCTGGGTAGTTTATCAAAGCGGATTTAGAAAGCCCGTTAGTCAGTCCATCTTCCTGCTAAATGTCATCCTTGTATCTCTACAATTAACGCCGTTAACCGCTGTTGACCGATTGAAACTTTAGGTTGTAAAACAGTTTTAACGCCTTTTAACGCTCCCTGATGTTAGAGACCACTATCTGGGTACTGTACCAAAGCGGATTTAGGAAGCCCGTCAGTCAGTCCATCCACTTGCAAAATATCATCTTTGTATGTCTTCAAATAAAGCCGTTAACCGCTATTGGCCGATTGCAACTCGATGTTGTAAAACGGATTTTACATCTTTCAACGCTCCCTGATGGTAAAGACCACTATCTGGGTAGTTTATCAAAGCGGATTTAGAAGGCCCGTTAGTCAGTCCATCTTCCTGCAAAATGTCATCCTTGTATGTCTACAAATAACGCCCTTAACCGCTGTTGACCGATTGCAACTCGAGGTTGTAAAACGGTTTTAACGCCTTTAAGCGCTCCCTGATGGTAAAGGCTACTATCTGGGTAGTTTGTCAAAGCGGATTTAGAAAGTCCGTCAGTCAGTCCATCTTCCTGCTAAATGTCATCCTTGTATCTCTACAAATACCGCCGTTAACCGCTTTTGACCGATTGCAACTCGAGGTTGTATAACGGTTTTAACGTCTTTCAACACTCCCTGATAGTAAAAGCTACTATCTGGAAAGAGTATCAAAGCGGATTTAGAAAGCCCGTTAGTCAGTCCATCTACCAGCGAAATGTCATCCTTGTATGTCATCAAATAAAGCCGTTAACCGCTGTTGATCGATTGCAACTTAAGCTGTAAAACGGTTTTAACGTCTTTCAACGCCCCCTGATGGTAAAGACCACTATCTGGGTAGGTTATCAAAGCGGATTTAGAAAGCCCGTTAGTCAGTCCATCTACCAGCGAAATGTCATCCTTGTATGTCTACAATATGGCGCTGTATGCGGTAGTTTTAATTAAATCAATTCTTAATAAATATTTTTTGAAAACTGTGGACATGGCAGTATGTTTTTATTTGGTGTATTCATTTCGCATCCTGCTTATTACAATGCCTGCAAGTTTCATTAACATCGGTTTAGTGGTTCAGTGTTTAGGGACTTTTTTCTAGCCTCCCATAAAAAGTGCCCAACTGTGCGCCGGCCGAAGTGCCTGTAATTTCTTTTTAACTCTATCCAGGGTATCTGCAAAGTGTTATTATTTATTTATTTAAAACAACATTTTTTTCGATCAACGAAATCAAGCAGCTTTGGTTGCCATTAGTACTAGGATGGTTGCCCATGTGTTGATATTTTAAAGCATTTTTGTATACCCTATCTCATAGGGGTATATTAGTTTTGATACATAGTTTGTAACATGGAAAAATAATTTAAGTAGATATACCTCAAAGTATATAGGTCGACTCAGAATCGCTTGCTGATTTGATTGAGCCATGTATTTCTGTCTTTCCACCGTCCGTCCGTCTGTCTGTATGCCACCAATTTTCAAGCCATACATTTTGAGTTAAGAGAATGAAATTTGATAAAGATTTGATACTTATTTAGACAGTAGCAATGCCTTTATTTTGTCAATACAAAGTTTTTGGTCACGCCCACTTCCACAAACGTCTGTTGCAAAATCGTTGGTAATATTAATAGTAATATTTCGTCTCTAGATCAGTTTAGCTCTGTTTGGGCAATATTTTTGACAATATATTGATAAAGTGTATACTTACTTTTGGCACTAACTGTATACTGGAATGTGTGGTGCATTTCGGATGTAAAATTTATATGGATTTGCTTCAGGTATTTTAATTAATAATTTTTTTATTTACTAACGAATAAAGAATAGGTTACAAATGGTTTGAAATTATTTAAATTTTTATTAAGTAAAAGATTGAGTTGAGATATAAAGTGAAAATTTTGCGAATGAATAACAATTACAAAAGACATCATACAAAAGTGTACTTATAATAGAAGATTCATAAGATTCATAAGAATCGTATTAATATTGATGTTCCTAGGATATAATATTGTCATACCTAAAATTCAATAAAAATTCATGTAACTATAAAATGTTAATTTAATACAACAAAGTTAAATCTTTTCATAACGTTTACATTTCTTCATACAATCAATAAATAGAAAGTTATCTCGGGGCTTTAAATCAAGAAAATGCATTATTGTAGCGTTTTTTTTTTCTTATACTGCTTAGATTAAGCATTTTAAATTTCAATGGTGAATTTATTAACCAGTTGTTAATATTTATAAACGCTCTGACGTTTACCTTTCGGTCCTTGTGGGGAAGACACTTCACCTTCGTAGCTTACATCCGCATGGAAACCAGTCTTCCAATCGGCAGTATATCTAACGATTTGTTTGCGTCCGTCTGGCAGGGCGACGTGATATTCACCATTCACAACATCACCATCACTACTGGCCTTGTGTGAATAATCGTTTGCAGTGATAACATCGTTGACTGCATACTCAAATTCATATGGCATTCCTGGAACATGTACATGATCCTGTATGTTGAAAGTAGAAAATATGACACATTTTTAATAAAATATAATATACATGGGTGTGAATTGAATACTAAAAAATAATATAACACCCTTTTTGTACGAAATAGTTCGAATGTTGATGGCTGTGAACAAACATTGCCATATTGGTACCATCAAACTATATGTCACTGCAGTTTAGCTATGGTGGAAGGTTGTGTATTCAAAGAAATAATAAAACATATGACAAAACTGTGGCCCGGGATGGGCCGGGCAAAAAGAGGATCAATAACTGTGACATCTACTACGGACCGTATTATAGTGAGCAGAAAAAGGCGACTATTCGGATGCGGATATTTTATAACAACCAAACTAGGCAAGAGGTCTTATGGTTCCAAGACGTAAGCGAAGCAATATAAACCTTATATGCGCTCACGCCCCAAAAACGAAAAAGATAATATAGCTAAGGATTGCTTCTACGAGCTCCTTGGAAAAACCTTTGAGCGACTCTGGAAGTACGATGTTAAAATCGCGCTGAGAGATATTAACGCAAAGGCAGAGAATGCATCTTTAGCAGTATTGTCGAATAACATAGTCTACACGACAACACATCTGGAACGGCCTTAGGTTAATTGACTTCTCTACGGAACGAAATGCCACTTTAGCCAGCACACGGTTTCCTCACCTCGATATCAATAAGGGGGACATGGCGGTGTCCACATCAACGAACGGTCAACCAAATTGATCATATTGCGATAGACAAGAGGCACTTATCGAGTATTTTGGATGTCCAAACATTCCGAGGAGCTAACATCAACTCGGAGCTCATAGAAGTTGTCCTTTTTTCGTTTAGCAGTGTCGTCAACAATAAAATCAGTTCTTTCCGAGGCTATTGGTTGCTTCGTAACATACATTTTTTTCCATGGTTGAGTAGTTAACCGAAAGCACAACCCCTAACCTGGAGGGCCAGTTTCAATTTATTAGATGCCCCTAGGACACGGGGCCATCAGTATCCACTACGGGATTGAGCGCTGCCGTTGGCCTTTCGGTTCATCCGCCACCATCTCTGTTCTACCTGTTGTCCGAATATTTCGAAGCAGCTGGTCTAGGTTCGCCTGGGACAGCAGGCCGGGTATTGATTCCGTGCCATTCTGACCTGTCTGTTGTGTGTTGCTATTTTTCGTCGTGTTATCAACGCTCACGCTTATCGTTTAGCAAGTCAAATACGCTTGGATGAAACCAGTACCGATGGTTACGATGGTTGTTGTCAGAGTTACAACCACTGGGCACTGCCTATCAGAGTCTACACTCGTTCTACAACACCCAACCATCTATACCCTATTATGGCAAAGAAATATTAAAATTGGCATTGTCAGTTATCACAACATATTGTTCAAAATCTTATATGGCTCTACAAAAAACAACGTTTCTTTTGTGTATAACATTGTCTGACGTATAGAAATGGTTTGTGTTGTAAAACTCCTCCAAAAAGTGGGCGTGGGTTTAGATGACGTATGGACCAAATATTTGTTTCATCAAACCCAAAGATTTTGCATCAAAAGTTTTTTCGAAAATATTAAAATTTTAGAAAAAAAAAACCCCTTTGGGATAAGGTATAGAAAACATCTTGAAGAAGCAAAACTGAAAGTAAATAGAGTAAAGAGTTAATTGCATACTGACGTTGAAAAGGCTCTTCTGGTTAACATGGTTCGAGGCACAGAGAAGATTCGGTATACCCATCAGTGGACCAATTTCGTAAGCAAATGACTTTGCCAAGGAGATGTGGAAGAACGACTTCGCGTGCACATCAGGAGGGATACAGCGTTTTCGTCAGCACCATGGGTCGCGATCCTATAAATAGTTTTATTCCAACAATTTCCCAGAAATGTGACATTTAGTTTTAGGTTTTAGTGTCATTGGCGTATTTGGTAAACATTTTTACTTGGCTCACCAACACATGCTTTTATATTAATCTAACACAGCAAATACTCTATGGGTACAGTAGACAATTAGTTGGAAGCTCTACAGATGAAAATATTTTTAATACTGATGATCAAACAGATAATTAACGTATTAACCCTACTCTCGGTTACAGCTACCTATCGCTTATAACGACCAAGTTCGTCAGTTTCTTGAAGGTCGTTATAGCCGATTTTGACTGTAGTTGAAATTCTTCAACCGAGTTTGTCCGGTAGAATTAGGTTGAAAACTATTCAAAACACAGTTTTCGCCAATTTAAGTCTCAACCAAATTGTAGGTCTTTCGGCTCTTATACTCGTTTTATAATTCAAACAGTCAACAAAAAAATAACTGCATATAACTCTCATATAACTCTCATATAAACCAAAGAGCTTGAGAATTTTCAAGTTCCCAGCTTGAAATTTTAAATATGTCAGTTCAACTCATTTCAAATTGAATGAATACGGTGCCGTGAACTAAGCCCATACGAATTAACGCCATAACGCCAAATTCGAACTAACGTCATAATCCTCTTACTTACTTTTAAATGAGAACTAAAGCCATATGGTGTTAATTCGATTCAGAAAGTGGTTCTTGTAACTACTCATTTGAATGTGAATCAAACTCACTCGCAGCATTATTAATAATTTTAATTAAAAATTTATACCAACATAGATGTAACGGCTGTTTTTTTTAGGTTGGTTAGCGACAAAACTGACATTTCGTGGTCAAATCGGGCAACTCTTATGATAATACGCATCCGCAGAGCCGTGGAACAGTGCGCACCGAAGAAACAATTGGCGCTGTAGAGCAAAGGGTTGCAGAGAACCCGAATGAATCGACTCGCCACCGTTCACACAGTAATTGGATCTTTGTCCATCAACTTTATGGAAGATTTTGCTCAAAGATCTTAGCTAACGACCTTACAAGATGCAGATTGAGCAAGAATAAAAAAATGATTTTGGTATATTGGCCGAAAATGAGGTTGATCTCGATGCTGATTTTCATCGCAACATTTTGTTTTGTGATGAGGCTCATTTTTGGTTGAATGGCTAGGTGAACTAGTAAAATTGCCACATTTGGAGTGAAAAGAACCAACATGAGACCCTTGAAACGCCAATACATCCACAAAAACTGACTGTTTCGTGTGCTGGTGTAGTCATTGAGCGATAATTCTTCCGAAATTATGCTCGAGAGTCAGTTACCTTTAATGTAGACCGGTATAGAGCCATGATAACCGACTACTTTGTTCCCAAATTGGATGGCATGAATGTGAATGAGATGTGGTTCCAACAAGACGGCGCTTCATGCCACACAGCGCACGATGACCGCATAATTTCGCGGAATGGACCTGTCAATTGGCCACCAAGATCGTGTGATTTGACACCATTGGATTATTTTCCTTGGGAATATGTGAAGTCGCTCGTCTACGCCAACAAACCAGAAATGTTAGGGGGCTTGGAAGCCAACATTCGTGGCGTTATTGCCGACTCCAAATTCTCGAAAATTGGACCTCTATGCTTGACTTTATTCGAACCAGCCATGGTGGCCACATGCCCGAAATCATATTTAAACAATAATGTCATAAAATTATTCTTCCAATAAAGCCAAATTGAGACGATTCGAAGTTCTACACCTATAAAAAAAAACACCCTTTACATTAAATTTATGTCGCACAAATAGTGAGATAGCTTCGGTGGCCCTTCAACCCCCCTGCTTGGGTTCACCGTTAAATGCGTAGTAGAAAATTTAAATCTAATTCACATTTGCAAGTGAATTAACGCCATAATGGCCTTAATTCGTATGGGCTTTGTTCACGGCACCATGCATACACTACGGAGGTGGTAGACAGAAAAAAAAGTGAAAGAAAAAAGTTAAGCAGAATACAGTTTCACTTCTCCCGCGTGTTAACACAAACTCGATTTTTTTATTTTAAATATTAAATCATTGCTTAAATTCAGCTTTCGTAACGTATTTCCCGTAATCTATTGTCTTTTCACTAAACGCAGTTGTATATCGAACATAACCTAACTAACATAAATAAAATGGTCTAGTCTATAAAAAGCAAACCGAAAAAACACAAATGTAAGCTGGCCGATGTTTTATAACTATCTGTAAAAAATTGTAAATTTTCTTAATTCATAAGTATGTGCATTCATGAACTGATCGATGGTTCAAACTATAGAAACTTCAGAACAGAAATACGAAAGAAATTGAAAATGTCCAACAAATGATGATCATTTGGGACAACGGCAACACTCAATCCCGTAGTGTATACTAATGGCCCAGTGTCAAGGGGTATATAATAACTTGGAGCTGGGCGTCCAGGTTGTGCTTTAGGTTGACTACCCACACATGGAAAAAAAAAATTGTTACGAAGCAACCAATAAGCTTGGTTGTACTAAAACAGTACAACGACGTTCGCATCTGCACCTAAAAAGTGAGTAAATTAAGCAGGATAGGTGCAAGCGACCAACCTAGCCCTAAGCCCTAATCTGCTACAAAGCAGACATTACTACAATCCAGGAAATACGACGTGATGGGCAGGGCGAAAAGGGTGTGAAAAACGGTGAAATCTACTACAGACCGTATTATAGTGAGCAGAAACAGCAACTATGCGGATTTTTTTCAAATTCCAGAATGACGAAAGAAGTCTTATGTTTCCAAGATATTAGCGAAATTTGTTATAACAAATTCGCCAACATAAGCCTTATATGCGCTCACGTCGTCGAAGGATGCAAAAGATGATATACCTAAAGATTGCTTCTGCGAGCTCATACTGGGAGATTTTAACGAAAGGTAGGAAGAGAAGACATCTTTAGCAGTATTATCGGAAAACACAGCCTGCACGAAAACACATCTGGCAACGGGCTTTGGCTAATTGATTACGCTACGAAATAAAATGCCACTTCAGCCAGCACACGCTTTCCTCTTCGTGATATCCATCAGAAGACATGGCGGACATGGCGTTAGATCAACGAACGGTCAACCAAATTCACCACATTGAGATAGACGAGAGGCACGCATTCAGTATTTTGGTAGTCCTCACATTCCGAGCGGCTAACATTGAATAGGACCTATACCTTGTTGCATCCAAGCAAAGTTTATAAAGCTATACAGATGGCGCACTGCATACAAGGATTCTATATCCTTACTGGAACAGCATACCGTATATTTGGATCGCGTTTCTCATGTGTGCATGTGCACACCGCCCGCCCGTACCATAAAGCTGATGAGCAAAAGTTTCTGTATAGCTTTATAGTCTTTGATCCAAGCCAAGAATGCTTATATCCTTCATGGCTCAACAAACCAGAAATACCGTGAAAAAGTCTAATATCGAAAGACTGTAATCCCAAGAGACAAGTGGAGTTAAAAAAGGTTGTTGATTCATCGGAGCAGAATCTTAAGAGGGAAGGAGTTACGTCGCAATTGCCATTCCCCTTCCGTAGAGATGGCCTTACACACCCCCTCTTGCCATAGGTAATTCCAGGCCAAATGATTTCTTCCCACTTCCCCTTACCATTGACCCATTACACGCGCTGCCCATGCATAGACAGCATGATCCGCTACACGCACAGCCCAATCTCGCAAACGTGCGCATTTCTGTTACACGCGTTACCCGATCCCCACATTATCTTTATGATATGATACTTGCAATTCTCACGAGTAGAATGCAGTGTCATCATTAACAAAACCAGCGGAAAGTCTAAAAGGTAGCATAAGCTCAGATTTAAGTTAGTTGTAAGATAACCGTGCAAAAAACAACTAGCCTCTTCATTAAAGCATAATAAAAACATATGAGAAGGCTACAATCCACTGTGTGGATCGTTTTATACCCTATCCGATCCTTAAAAGACATAACCTCAAAAAGTATGCTTCTTCGCGATGAAATATAGAAAATGTCATTGTCAGAAAGTTTTGTTTAAGGCAGTTTATCAAACTGGTTTGACAAAAAAACATAGTTTTTCGCTGGTTATGGTTATGCCTCCAAAAGTGGGTGTTGGTTAAAATAATATATGGAAGAAATGTTTATATTAACAGATGATTTTGCGTCAACATTTTTTTCCAAATGTTAAACATTTTATCGAAAGAAGTTTTTTTTTACTGAAAACGCCAACAAGGGATTTAGTGAGTAAAAATCTCACACTACTTTGGAGAGGTGCTCATCGGGTCTATGAAGATTTCCACCAGCCCACGAAAAAAAAAATGGATTCATTCTTTATTAACAGATACGATTGCGTAGTGCGATGAAATACTTTGTATGATCTGCAGATTTGCTGCAGGAGCATAATATCAGTATAAATAGGCTTCCCTTGATCAAAGTCAATTACATCGTATAGCTGATCATTTCCCCGGACACGGCAAGGGATATGGATCAAATATTATTTAATTAATTTTGAAAGAACAAACAAAATTCATATTTTTACGGATTCAACATTTTTGAAATTAAGATGGAGAAACACGGAACTGCCATGTTCGGTTTTATTTCACTCTGCTAAAGTTAAATAGAGCAGATGCGGCCTTATTTCACTTTGCATATATACAATTTCGCACCCATCACAAATCCAATAGTGAGCCAAATCAGGGGGTTCATAGTTTGCATACAACCGAGTTCAAGTTTGGGTGTTATTTCACGACAACAACAAACTGTTGTGGGTTAAAACACACATCCGACTAGATTTGTTAATAAGAAAAATTCGGTAGCGATATGAACATTCCGACATGAATACATTATATGTATGTGTTTGTTAAAAATGTCAGATTTCATTTCATTTCAAATATTTATATATTAAAGGTGTTCAAATCACCAGATACAGATTAAAGCCAAGACCTACACTAATGAGCTCTCAGAAATGAACCTTCAATTGGCATTCATTTCTGGTTCTTGATCAACTTCCATCATTGGAGAAGGTTGAAATCATCATAATCATCTTCAATAAAGATCTACGTGCATCTATTTGATCGATTCCAAACACTATTGGCTGGCAATTCATCTTTGAATATAATCGCTCCGATCGGCTGCAGTTTAACTTCAACTTCAACTTGAACACGGTATATCGACTTTTCATCCACATAATATTTCCAGCAGCAGTCTTCACCTTCACTGTTCAGTGTTCAATAGTCATCGCAACAGACAAAAGGCATAAAAATGGGAACAACAACAACATCTCCAGCGTAAAAAACAAGCTTTCTATATTATTATTAGAAGAACACTCGTAACATCAAACATTCAACCAACTTGGGTTCTATTAAATAAATCTGGGACAACAACAACAACAACGAATGGGCTATAACCTAGTATCTGGGGGAAGTAAACACACAATTCCTATAAACTTTCCTTAACAGGAAGTTACCCAGAAATTGTGACATTAACATGACGGTATACTGGGGAAATAATTGAGACGCCAAGATTTCGCAAGCATTTCAAGCCTGTGAACATAGAGCATAAGAGTGATAGTAAGAGTAAATAATACATTACTTCACTTCGCTTTCACTTCGTGATGAAACCTGGAAGGTGCTTTAAAGCAAGAAGAGGAATTAAATTATCGTTGGCGTTCTCTAGTCCCATCTGCACCAAAACCATGCAATTCATTAAGTTACTCAATTGAGAATTGTTCCCACATAGACTTGTTGATATTCAAGGTGAAACTAGACTTTTTTTTTAATCTTGTGTATGTAGCTATGTTGCAAAAAAACATAATTGAAAATTATTTCATTTCATTAATTTATGATATGATAAGCCCGCATGGACGTTCTGGCTTCAAAAGCTTATGATACAGAGTAGGCAGTTCTATGATATTAGTCTAATAAAATAATCATAAAAAATTCATATTCCATATTGAAAACATGAGTTTGGAGTTTTGATTTGTAAATGTGAGATCTTGGATATTATATGGATATGCAATGAAATTTTTTTCAATCCATCATGCATCGTTTTACGCTTGCCGAATGTGTGGAAATCTATACATAGTAACGGGTGATTTTTTTTTAAAAACGAATAAAACACTCAAATTTGCATCAAATGTTTAAAATTTGTATTATACCTTTAATATACCTTTGCCATTTACTCTTTAAAGATAACTTCATGTAAATGTTTTCGTTGGCTCCGTTTTAAATGGTTCAGTCGAAAGGTCCAATTTTGCGTTACTTTTTCGAGCACTTCGGCATGTATTGCACGAATTACGCTTGTTATGTTATCCTGTAAGGCCGTGTGTCAATTGCTTTAAAATTTTCGCCAGTGGATACATTTTGATACTAATATGGTGAATATGTACTTAAAAATTGTAACCTCGGTTACAACAGCTCGGTAAAATTTATCAAGTGGTTATTTTTTGGCATTTGGTATAACTACTGAGTGACAGAGATGGAAAGCACGCTCTCACTGATTCCTCGTTATCAGTGTTCACATGTGGTAAGAAAATAATACAACATTCAGATTATTCTAATGAACGAATTGTTATCAGAAAATCTAATGCAAATTGTAAAAAAAACTAAAATTGGATTTAAGAAATGTTATGATTACATTAGTTTCGCTACATGTGAAACATGTTTAACCTGAACAAAGATTATCTTTAATCATAACCACAAATTGTACAAAAATATTTCTTTTAATGACAATAATTTATAATTAATGGATTTTTGATGTTCTTTCTGAAATCTATTCGGTATTTTTTTTTACAAGAAATTAAGAGAAAAGAATTTTGTTCCAATTCTTTTGGGAAATTATGTAAAATAAAAACCCATTTAATCCAATTGACACAGCAAAAAAGAAAATTTTTTGTTTACTCCTACAGAAATATCAAAAACTAGCCAGCGTATAAAATTTAACCCGCATTTTAACGCAATTGTCACACGGCCTAGCATCGATCGTGTTCGGCTTGTCTACATAGACTAACGACTTTACATAACCCCACAAGAAGTAAGATAGCATGATCTTGGTGGGCCATTCACAGGACCATTTCGAGAGATAAGCTGTTCACCAAATTCATCCTTAAACATTTCCATTGTTTCACAAGCTGTGTGGCATGTGGCACCGTCTAGATGAAACCACATGTCAACCAAATTCAACTCAGCCAACTGGGGCAAAAAAAAGTCGCGTATCATGGCTCGATATCGGTCGCCATTGACGGTACCGATTCTTCCAGAAAAATGGACCGATGATGCCACCAGCCCATAAACCACACCAAACTTTGGTTTTGCGGGATGCATTGCTTATTCTTGTATTTCATGTGGCTTTTAATCACTCCAGATGCGACAGTTTTGCTTGTTTACGTATCTGTTGAGCCATAAATGAGCCTCATCGCTGGTCGCTACAATATGGTCGTAACAAAAGGTGCACATTTTTCACAGACCACGAATTTTGATAATAAATTTCAATAATCGTTGTTCGTTTGTAAGTCTTTCCATGATTAAATGGCAGAGTAAACAGACAAATTATAACGTTGTCAGATGACATTTGGACGCAATTACTAACCAGTGTTGCCAAACTGTATGTATGAATGTATGAATCGATTGCACGTAATATCTCAATACATTGGAGATTCGTGTACTAGCTTAATTGTTGAAAATGCTCTAAGTTAGTTTAATGCAGTAAATATAGAATCCCCATCAAATGAATTTGTATCTGAAACCGATACAAAATATTTTGTAAATAATTTGCAGATAAGAAAAACTGGTGGAATAGATAATTAAGGGAGTTTTTTTTAGAGGTATAGAACTTCGAATTGAAGTAAAACACAAGAAAATCATTTTACTGTCCATTTATTGGAAGGATAATATTATGCCATTAATGTTTAAATACGACTTCTGGCATGTGCCCAGCGCGGCTGGTTCTAATAAAGGCAAGTCTATAGGTCCAATAACGCCACGAATGTTGGCTTCTAAGTCCTTTCACGTTTCTGGTTTGTTGGCAAAGACGAGCGACTTCACATATCCCCAAGGAAAATAATCCAATGGTGTCAAATCACACGATATTAGTGGCCAATTGACAGGTCCATTCCAGAAAATTATGCGCTCTTCGAATGTTCCCTTTAATAAACCGATTGTGACGTGCGCTGTGTGGCACGTAGCGCCTTCTTGTTGGAACCACATCTCATCCACATTCATGCCATCCAATTCGGGAACAAAGTAGTCAGTTATCATTGCTCTATACCGGTCTCCATTAAAGGTAACTGACTCTCCAGCATCATTTCGGAAGAAGTATGGCCCAATGACTCCACCAGCCCATAGAGCACACAAAACAGTCAGTTTTTGTGTATGTAATGGCGTCTCAAGGGTCTCATATGGGTTCTCTTCACTCCAAATGAGGTAATTTTTCTTGTTGACGTAGCCGTTCAACCAAAAATGAGCCTCATCACTGAATAAAATTTTGCGATGAAAATCAGCATAGAGATCAACCTCATTTTAGGCCCATACACCCAAATCATTCATTAATGCTGCATCTTGTAAGGTCGTAAGCTAAGATCTTTGAGCAAAATCTTCCATAAAGTTGATGGACAAAGCTCCAATTGCTGTGCACAGTGGCGAATCAATTCATTCGAGTTCTATTCAACATTTTGCTCTATAGCGGCAATTGTTTCTTTGGTGCGCACTTTTCGATGTCTTTGCGGATGAGTATTATCATATGGAGTAAACGTAGTGGGAAAACGATCCATGGTTAACCGAACTAATTGGTCTGATGGACGATTATGTCGACCTCTAAAAAAACACCCGTTATATGTCGACCTTCCATAAAAACCATTGAATTCCCATACTACTTGGTACCGAGAACTTTTAAGATTTTTAAGAATTTGTTTGCTAAATTTCATATTTCATCATTTAAAATCGTATGAAATGTTAATAACACGCAATATGTAAAATTCATAATGATTTTAAATATTTACCTTTTACTGAATTTTACATTAAACATTTTATTTTCACTATAAATATTAAATTTTAAAACTGAACGAAAGGCGTTCATTACACTACTAAACAGAATAAGCGTTTTCCTCCAAAATCCATTTGTTTACCCTTCCCCAAGGCACATGCAATAGAAAAACTTTGTCGAACCATTCATGATTTTGATATATGTACTATCTGAATAATGTTGTGACCATTTTCTATATACGTTTTTAGCCACACCCACTTTTTGGAGATTTTTAATTTAAAAATGGAATGGGATAGAGTATTCCGCACAGCGGATTGTTGTCTTCTCATATCGTCGCCTTTCTTTCTCATTCTCGTATCTCTCTTTCACCATGCTTATAGTATTTAAAAAAATGCATATTTTGTCATATAATTTTTTAAGTGAAATGTGTGAATGTCATTTCATTAAAACTTACCACACACGTGTTTTTGAGGTGATTCAATTGCATATTAAATATTGAAGAGAATTTTTAGATATGTTTCGGTATTAAGAGTTCCAGTACAGTCGTGTTACCGTAAATTTATTCATTAGACCAAAAGAAATTAACGATTTTTGGAAATAACACAATAGAAAAAGTAGTTTTGGAGCATCATTCTTCATGAGTCAGATAGTCATAAAAGGTGTGATAGTCTTTAGGTAAAAGGTTGTTCAAACTCTGGAGATCATACAGTTTTCGTTGCTCCCAAGAAAGAACGTCCCAGAATGTAAGAAAAATTTAATTTCTGTCCTTTTCTGATATTTCTTGACACTTCCTATTCCTATTCCTGAATAGCATTTGGGTTTTATTGATCTCTCTCCCCGAACTTCCATTCCAATCGCGTTAATGTCTTACCACTCTTTCTTTTTATTGAAGTATACTGCTCGCCCTTTTGTCCTCTACATTTCAGTTGATTTCGCAAACATCTGTTTTTATTGCCTTGGCCATTCTTGGCTTTCTTGTTAGTGCATAAACCACTTGTTTCATCTAATGTCCTTAAAGACATGACCAGATCGGTTGGATCGCTGGAATATTCGCTGTATTTCTTATCTGTATCTTCAGTCGAAACAGAAAAGTCACACGGAGACTGAGAATCACCACTTTCCAAGATTAATGAAAGTGGTTTTAGTTCACCAATTTTTATACCCTATCCCGTAGGGGTATACTAGTTTTGATACATAGTTTGTAACACAGAGAAAAAATTAAGCTATTTATATCTCAGAGTATATGGATCGACTCAGAAACGCTAGCTGAGTCGATTAAGCCATGTTTGCCTGTCCGTCCGTCCGTCTTTAGGTAACCGGTTTTTGGACCTTAAATTTTAAGTTAGGACAATGAAATTGGGTACATGTGATCCTTGTACGTGCTGTTCAACAAGTGTAACATTTTTTGAAATCCGCCCACTGCCACGCTCCTAATTTTAGGCCATAGCGTTAGAGATTTTTAAAAAGTATCTGAAGAAGTCATATAGGCAATCCTATTTTGTATATACAATGTTTTTTGCCACGCCCACTTTTTGGCACTAATCTAGATCTTATAACATGTAAACAGGATGTTGACTTTCTCGTGGATGATTTGACGAAACATATTCTTGATGCAGCTGATGAAAGCATACCAAAAATAGCTAATACAAATTTTTCTTTAAAGCTTCCAGCACGTATATTAAATCCTATAAAGATAAGAAACATGCACAGAAGAAATTGGCAGAGATACAGAGAAGAATTCTTCAGGAATGAAGTCAAGTACTTCAGTAACCTCATTAAAGAACAAATCGTGTTGTGGCGAAATGAGTCCTGGAACATAAAACTGAAAAATTTAGACATTAACGCGAAGCCTATGTGGAACGTAACAAAAGTAGACAAGTACCTTGTCTCAGAAACTCAACAAATATCTTCTTTACAGAAATCGAGAAAGCAAATGTAATTGCTCTCACTTTTAAGCGTAATCATAACATTTCGCAAAATTTGAGTGATATACATATAATTTCATTGGTAGATAGTGCGGTTCAAACGCTCGCATCCTAATCGATTTACCGGTAGATGCCTATGTATGTGATATTGATTTCTTCATAAATAACTTAGTAACTCGAAAATCTACAAATCTACATCAAGGTGCTACCTAAAACCGGTATCAAAATGTTGACATACACTGCCGCTCACTTGAATAGGAACATGATCATTTTGCAGAATGCTTTGTTTTTGCTATTTTCTCTTTGCTGATATAAGTCATTTCGGTTTGCATTTTAAAAGTAACGTTTATTAGGCTATTTTCAGAAGAAAGGAAGTGACAAAAAAGATTACCGTTACTACTCACAAGTGGCTTGCTGTCAATATTCACAAAAAAAAATTTTTTTTTGGCTCATTAGAATAAGAACAGATGTAATTGTATCAGTTTATCGCACGCTTTTGAAGTGATTAGATCTGCAAAAGTTGCTAACCGTAGGTAATTAATATTTTATTTCGAATTTTGTGCATAATGGGTCGAAGCAGTGCATTAACGACGGAAGAAAAGGCAAGAGTTTCCACATACAGGGAAATGAAGCTGACCTATAGAGAAATCGCAAAAAAAATTGGAAGGTGCTCTACTGTTGTATACAATTTTCTTCAGAATCAGTCGGAGTATGGGAAAAACATGAAGGGACGTACTAAAAAAGTAACTTCAGCTGCTGACAGAAGGGCAATAATTCGAGCAGCATCAAATTCTCACCAGTCGGCAGCAAAAATCAAATCAAATTTAGCAATAACAGCAAGTGTTTCAACAGTAAAACGTGTTATTAAGAGTGCAAATCACCTAAAACGATTAAAACTAAAAAAAAACCACCACTGAATGCTGCCCGCAAAGAGACCCGATTGTTTTTTTCACGAAACTGTATGATCTGGAATTCAGAATGGAAATGCGTTGTATTTTTAGATGAAAAAAATTCAATTTCGATGGGCCAGATGGATACAACTTTCATTTCCACGATCTGCGTAAGGAAGAGCATTTTTTGTATCGCCACCATAGTCGAGAAGGTGGTGTTATGGTTTGGGGAGCGATAACGTACTATGGAACCTGCGAACTGCAGTTTTTAACTTCAAAAATGAACGCGGTGGCTTACATAAAGGTATTAGAAAAGGCATTCCCCGAACTGGGGAATCTGTTTGGTCCTTTGAAGCGGTGTTTTCAGCATGATAATGCTCCCATCCATACCGCTCGATCTGTTAAGACTTGGATTCAAACCCAGAACGTCGAGATATTGCAATGGCCTCCATATTCACCAGACCTCAATATTATTGAGAATGTTTGGGGATGGTTAACTAGGAGAGTTTACGAATCTGGAAGACAATTCGATAGCAAAACATCGCTTAAAAATGCTATTAAAACCGCCTGGTCTGAAGTTTCACTGGTGTACATTAAGAATCTTTATGACTCAATGCCTAATCGCTTGAACGAGGTCATATCAAACAAATATTCACACTGAAGTCGTCCTTGCGGGCGATTTCAATGTACACAATTCTACGTGGCTTCAACATTCTGGACAGACAACACCCGAAGGAAGGTATGTTGAGATCTTTGCTGAGGTAAACAACCTAACCCAGCTTGTAAATGAGCCGACACGCATACCGGACATTAACAGTCAAGCCGCCAACACCATGGACTTGTTTCTTACCTCTCACCCTGATAAATACATCATCAATGTACTATCGCCTCTAGGTTCGTCAGACCACTGTATCATATCAACAAATTTCTCGTACTCCAACCACACAGTTAAAGAACAAATTCCCAAAAAAAAACGTATGGCAATACGGGAAAGCCAATTGGGAAGCATTAAACAGTTTTTTTATGAATTTTAACTGGTCACTATGTTTCCTCGATAGTGACGTGGATGCTGCTGCTGATATGATATCAAATATCATTCTCTTTGGTATTAGATCTTTTATTCCCAACAGAATTAAGAGTATCAGACCAAAGGCAAAAGGGTGGTATGACTTGAGCTGCTAACAGGTTGAGAGAGACAAACTTTAGGTTGTACAAAACCAACCCAACAGAGGAAAACCGAGCAAAGTTCAAACAAGCCAGAAATGACTGTAGTTCCCATTTAAAGCGTGTCAAATTCCTCTATGACCGAACGTTGAGGCAAAAAATTCTACAATGTCCCAGAGGTAGTAAAAACGTTTGGTCATTTGTAAAAAATATAAAAAATTCGGCATCAGCATCAATTCCGACGCTCATTCACAATGACATTCCAGCTGTCAGCTCTTTAGACAAAGCCAATCTGCTTGCTGCGCATTTCGCAGCCAATTCTACATTGCCAGATTGTGTTCAGTCTCCTCCTGTACTTGAGAACGTAGATCATTCTATGGGACAAATTCACTTTCGTACTCGTACAGTTGCAAGAGTTTTATTTGATCTTGACATACATAAATCCGCTGGTCCTGATGGTATATCCCCCATCATTCTGAAGAGGTGTTCTTCTACGCTAGCTTTTCTATCTATCCTACTCATCAGGACTCTTTTCGAGTAGATGCAAAACAGCATTTGTCCAGCCTGTACAAAAAAAAGCGAATCTTCTTCTCTCTCCAACTACCGACCAATTGCACTTACGTCCCTTCTTTCCAAGGTCATGGAAACGCTGATAAATCGTCAGCTTATGAAATATCTCGAAACACGAAAACTTCTCAATGACCGGCAGTATGGTTTTCGCAGCAACAGGTCTACTGGTGATTTGATGACATATCTCACCGAAAAGTGGAACCAATCAATCCACCATGGTGGCGAAAGCAAGATTGTTGCGCTTGATATTTCAAAGGCATTTGACAGGGTTTGGCATCAAGCCCTTTTGTCGAAAATGCGTGCATTTGGAATCGACGAAAAACTACTTCTATGGATTAGACATTATCTTTCGAAACGTTCAATTCAAGTTGTTTTGGATGGTTTTAAGTCTGTAACTCACCAAATAAATGCTGGTGTCCCTCAAGGCTCAGTTTTGTCTCCGACTCTCTTTCTCATTTTTATAAATGATCTCCTGTCTGCAACTTCTAATCCAACTCATTCCTTCGCTGATGACAGTACCCTCAGCTTCTCATATTCGTTTACAGGTCCTCGTCCCTCACCTTCGAACGTGGACTCTAAACGCCAAAATATGTTAAGCTCATTGAATTCCGACCTTGACAGCATTATTAAAGGGGGTAAATCTAATAGAGTGGAATTCAATGCTTCCAAAACACAATGCTGTCTTCTGTCATTAAAGCGAAACCAAAATCTAGAGCCATTATCCATGAATGCCACTTACGTAGAAGAAACCGAAAAGCTTTCCATGCTAGGTATGTGTGTTAGTAACGACTTACGTTGGAACGACCACATATTCGAAGTCGTTAAAAACGCAGCGAAATGTCTAGGTTTCCTAAATCGACGTAAGAAATATTTCACCCCCTCTGATCTGGCCACAATTTATAAAGCGTTTATACGCCCACGTCTGGTCAGGTGCACCAAAATCAACATGGCACCTACTAGATAGGATTCAAACACGTGCGAAAAAACTAATAGGAGACATTAGTTAGTTAGTTTAGTTTCGCTCAAACACCGTCGAAACATCTCCTGCCTAACCTCGTTTTATCGCTATTTTAACAACCAATGTTCAAATGAAATAGCCAGCTGCATTCCTTCCATCCAACAATTCAGCCGCAATACTCGTTACGCAATGAATGCAAATCAGTTTACACTCAAGCCTATCTTCGGACGTACGCTGAAATATAGAGATTCGTACATAAACCGAACAACACGAATGTGGAATGCTCTACCAAACTCTGTTTTTCCTTTCCATTATAACTCACAGGCATTTAAAACCAATGTGCATCGATATCTCCTTTCTTCTTATCCCGAATTTCCCTAACGCCCGCACTGTGCTAAAACATATAAAGGGTATTCATAACCCCTTGAGTGCCTGCAAATTATAAAAAAAAAGCTTCCCACCAAGTAATGAGGATTGGCAATCATGTAAGAAGTAATCGGTTAGTAGGAAAGCCAACTGGCATTAGTCGATATAGAAAAGGCTTTCGACTCAGTTTGGCATATTTGTCTGATCTTTAAAATGACAAACTTCAACTTCCCACCTTATCTGTGCAATATAGTTCTAAGTTTTCTGTCTGATCGATGTTTTGAAGTTCATGTCAATAGTGGTGTGTCTAATTTAACACAATATAAGTCAGGCGTGCCTCAGGGCACAGTCTTAGACCTATACTTAACAACCTGTACACCGATTGTCCTGAGTTACCGGGGTGCGAAACAACTATTTTTGCTGATGATACGGCTGTATTTTCATCTCATGAGCTTGCTCTTAACATTGAGAACAATCTTTAAAATGAGATGGAAATCTTGCAAGAGTACTTCACGAAATGGAAAATTAAGCTAAATGAAGATAAATTGCAAGCAATCTTTTGCACACGAAAAAGAAAACCTTGTTTTCTTCCTTCTTTTAACTTACGGGTTAATGGAGTTAATCTGGAGTTTAAAAATTCCGTGAAATACCTAGGTATTGACCTTGACAGTAAACTGACATTTCAGGAACATATCAAAGAAACTGTTAAAAAAGTAAAAATCGCAACAAATATGCTTTACGCATTCATTAACAGAAAATCTTCATTATCCATTGACCAAATTAAAAAAAAATAATAATCAAAGTTATTTTTCAAGCTGTCCAGTATGGGGAAAATCCGCATTATGTCACTTGAAAAAATTGCAAGTAGTTCAAAAGAAAGTTCTTAAACTTATGTTGAACCTAGAGTGGGAATATCCCACTTTTACCTTCACCCCCTCTGATCTGGCCACAATTTATAAAGCGTTTATACGCCCACGTCTGGTCAGGTGCACCAAAATCAACATGGCACCTACTAGATAGGATTCAAACACGTGCGAAAAAACTAATAGGAGACATTAGTTAGTTAGTTTAGTTTCGCTCAAACACCGTCGAAACATCTCCTGCCTAACCTCGTTTTATCGCTATTTTAACAACCAATGTTCAAATGAAATAGCCAGCTGCATTCCTTCCATCCAACAATTCAGCCGCAATACTCGTTACGCAATGAATGCAAATCAGTTTACACTCAAGCCTATCTTCGGACGTACGCTGAAATATAGAGATTCGTACATAAACCGAACAACACGAATGTGGAATGCTCTACCAAACTCTGTTTTTCCTTTCCATTATAACTCACAGGCATTTAAAACCAATGTGCATCGATATCTCCTTTCTTCTTATCCCGAATTTCCCTAACGCCCGCACTGTGCTAAAACATATAAAGGGTATTCATAACCCCTTGAGTGCCTGCAAATTATAAAAAAAAGCTTCCCACCAAGTAATGAGGATTGGCAATCATGTAAGAAGTAATCGGTTAGTAGGAAAGCCAACTGGCATTAGTCGATATAGAAAAGGCTTTCGACTCAGTTTGGCATATTTGTCTGATCTTTAAAATGACAAACTTCAACTTCCCACCTTATCTGTGCAATATAGTTCTAAGTTTTCTGTCTGATCGATGTTTTGAAGTTCATGTCAATAGTGGTGTGTCTAATTTAACACAATATAAGTCAGGCGTGCCTCAGGGCACAGTCTTAGACCTATACTTAACAACCTGTACACCGATTGTCCTGAGTTACCGGGGTGCGAAACAACTATTTTTGCTGATGATACGGCTGTATTTTCATCTCATGAGCTTGCTCTTAACATTGAGAACAATCTTTAAAATGAGATGGAAATCTTGCAAGAGTACTTCACGAAATGGAAAATTAAGCTAAATGAAGATAAATTGCAAGCAATCTTTTGCACGCGAAAAAGAAAACCTTGTTTTCTTCCTTCTTTTAGCTTACGGGTTAATGGAGTTAATCTGGAGTTTAAAAATTCCGTGAAATACCTAGGTATTGACAATGACAGTAAACTGACATTTCAGGAACATATCAAAGAAACTGTTAAAAAAGTAAAAATCGCAACAAATATGCTTTACGCATTCATTAACAGAAAATCTTCATTATCAATGGACCAAATTAAAAAAAATAATAATCAAAGTTAGTTTTTTTTATGGGGAAAATCCGCATTATGTCACTTGAAAAAATTGCAAGTAGTTCAAAAGAAAGTTCTTATACTTATGTTGAACCTAGAGTGGGAATATCCCACTTTTTACCTTCACAAAAAAGCGGTTTTTGAACTAATATATTCGAAAATATTAAATCAAACAAATAAGTTTATCAATTCCTGCACTTTTGCTGAAAATCGCCTAGTCAATGCCCTATTTGCTAATCAAATTTGGCTTCACAAAACACTCAAACGCCGATTTTTACGGCTACACGATACACGTTAAGAATTTCACAGAAAATCAGCAAGGCTTGCACTCGCATTACGGTAAATTTGACGGTTATAGAATAAGAATTTAAAAAGAGTAACAGTAATATCTTTGGTCTCTCGTGCGATGCATGAAGAGCGACAACCTCGTATCTTCGAGTTTGGGTAATGATATTTGGTTGAATAAACCTCGTAACAGCGAGTTACGAGATTCTTCCAGTAAATAAAAACAAAGAAAGTGAGATGAAAGGAACTTAATATTGCTATTCAGATACTTGTTTTTTTTTTACACTTATGAGGAGAACCGTAAAGATTCCAAATCTGGAAAAAAACTAAGATTTGGAAATACGAGGTTGAGAAAGTAAGACGACGATATTTTCTATGTAGTTAACTTTGTGTCGAAATGTGTGGGAAAGGTTTTACAAATAATAGATTCGAGAATGAAGATTTAAATTTATAAATAAAATTATTTATTAATGCCGGTGTTAAGAATTGCATGGATTTCTGAAGAATGCCCCCAACTTCAGCGATGAAAAAGATTTATCTGTTTCTCAGAAAACTGTCAAGCTCAAGCAGTATACTAGGCGTACTTTAAAAAAAAACATTTTTACTGTGAGTCCACATAACACTTCACGTAAAAATATGCAAAAACGCAATCTGTAAATTGATCACGATACATGAATAACTTGTATACCATTATTAGACGTTAATGTAATCATTTTTGTAATCACAATTATTTTTTCATTGCGTTGTATGTAATTTTACTTTCGTTGTGCAAACATCTTTGTAAGTTATGCACATTTTAATGATTTTTATGTATTATAATATTTTTTTTAATAAAGTTGAGCCTAGGAATGTGAGGACACATTAAATGCAATGGGAAATGATGATGCACCATATTTGAATAATTTTTGTACGTTCCTCTTGGAAACTAAAGTGCGAATGAAGTGGTAGTAATTCAGCATATTTACACGTACTCAAGGGGTTATGAATACCCTTTATATGTTACCATAGTACGATCGTTAGAGAAGGGGAAGAAAAAGAGGATAGGAAAGATTTTGGATGTAGTGGAGACTTAAACTCCATGGGTGGTGTCCGAACTAGCTTCGGGGAGTCACTTTTTCTTGTGTTCGTTAAATTTGAAGAAATTCAAGATGGTGTGCATACTTTAAGGTATTACACCGACCTTTTATTTCTTTTAAATAAAAGTGAAATGGATTTTGGTTGGGATTGAACGCGCAACCTTCCACTCAACAGACGAATACATTACCACTACACCGCGGCCACCCGCACTAGTTGCACTAGTTGACAACTGCTCGCAGTGGTTTGTTAATATAACTATTATAGGTCACCCTAAATGTTGTTTAAATTGCTTAGAACTTTAAGCGAAGATTTTATTTTGAAAGCACAAAAAGGTGGGCACAGCTAATAGTGTAAGGATTCTATACGCTGTAAACCGATGGCACCCTTTTATATATTCTTACAGTTGGTCCCAAATATAATGAGATGGTTGGGTGTTGTAGAACGAGGAAAGATTCTGATTAGCTTTAACTTGGCAATGCCCTGTGGTTGTGACTCTGACTACACATCAAGTGCTTATTTTTAACCTCCAAGTGGTAACCATCGGGTACTGGTCTCATCCAACCGGATTTGACTTGCTAAATGATAAGCGCGAGTGTTAAAAACACGACGAAAAACAGCAACACTTTAAACAGCCAGTTCAGAATGAACGAAATGAATACCCGGCCTGGTGTCCCAGGTGATCCTAGACAAGCTGTTTCGACATATTCGGACAACAGGTTGTCTAGGAATTTCAAGGGTTAGTCAGGCCCCTTGAACAGAGATAGTGGTGGATGCACCGAAAGGCCAACGGCAGCGCTCAATCCCGTGTTGGATACTGATGGCCCCGTGTCATAGGGGTATCTAATAAATACTGGCCCACCAGGTTGGGGGTTATGCTTTGGGTTTACTACCCAACCGTTGAAAGAATTAACGGTTATGAAGCAACCAATAGCCTCTGTTGACGAACGTGCTAAATGAAAAAAGCACAACGGCGTTTGTATCTGCGCCTGTAATGTGAGAACATTAATCAGGAGAGGTGAAAGCGATCAACTAGCGGAAGCCCTAAACTGCTAAGAAGCAGACATTTCTGCCATCCAGGAAATGCGATGAGATGGTCCGGGAAAAAAGAGGATGATGAAACTATTACGGACCGTGTAACAGTGAGCAGAAAAAGCGACTATTCGGATGCGGATTTGTTATAAATGCCAGACTTAGGCAAGATGTCTTATGTTTCCAAGGCATATGCGAACGCATTGTAACAATCGGCATCAATGATATAGCTAAGGATTGCTTCTATGAGCTTCTTGAAAAAATTTATGAGCGACTACCGAAGTACGATGTTGAAATCGTGCTGGGGGATTTTAACGCAAAGGTAGGAAGAGAAGACATCTAAAGCAGTATTGTTGGTAAACATAGCCTACACAACAACACGTCTGGTAACGGACTTAGGCTAATTGACTGCGATCACCTCGATCGATCAACGAACGGTCAACCAAATTGATCATATTACGATATACAGGAGGCATGCATCCAGTATTTTGGATGTCTGAACATTGCGAGGAGCTAACATCGACTCGGACCACTACCATGTTGCAGCCAAGATAAGAATGCGGATATCCACAATGCCGAAACAATCCAGAAATACTGTGAACAAATTTACTTTCGAAAGACTGCAATCGCAAGAGACCGCCAAGAGCTTCGCGCAACGCGTATCCCTTAACCTCTTGATTAACACCATACCACCAGCATCGAATGTCGAAGAACAATGGAAACGATGCCAACAAGCCATTAGATCAGCCGCAACAGATGTGCTAGGTTTCTCCCGCCCACCAGCAAGAAACCCCTAGTTTGATGAGGAATGCCGAAAGATGCTCGCAGCCAAGAACTTGTAGGCAAGGCTAAGCTGCAGGTGAAGACAAGATCTGCCGTTGAGCTCTATAGGGAGAGTAGAAGGGTAGAATATAGGCTTTTCAGAAAGGATATAGGGATATAGGGAACGATGTTCGCAAGTTTTAGAAAAGTGTAAAACGCCAAAGCCAAGGATACAAGTCTCGAACAGAATCCTGTCGAGATGAACAAGGAAATATCGTAGTTGAGACACAGTCGATGCAGAATATATGGAAAAACCACTTCTGCAGACTGTTAAACGGCGATGAACCAACCATTCAATATTGTCAACGACAGCGAAAATTGCCAACCACCCGACCTGAGTGAAGTGAGGATAGCAATATCTAAACTGAAGCCTAACAATGCTGCCGGAAATTATGGCGGAGATGACTTGGTAAGTAACGTCCACCAACTCATAAGCCCAATCTGGTCGGAAGAAAGTATGCCTGAAGAATGGAACCTCAGCATCGTTTGCCCGATCCACAAAAAAGGAGAACCTCTACACTGCGCCAACTACAGAGACTACATAAGTCTCCTCAACATCGCCTACAAGATCCTATCTGCCGTAATATGTGAACGCCTGAAATCGTTTACCAACAACCTGATTGGCTCTTATCAGTGTGGTTTTGGGCCAGGAAAGTCCACAACCGATCAAATATTCACACTTCAGCAGATCCTGTAAAAAATCCAAGAAGTCCAAATCGATAACCACCATCTATTCATCGACTTAAAAGCCGCATACTACAGCAACTATAGAGACGAGCTATACAGAGCCATGTCTGGTTTTGGTATACCGCCCAAACTCATCCGTTTGTGTAGGATGACGATGGAGAATTCTCGCTGCTCCTTCAGGGTCGGAAACGACCTCACCGATACATTCGATACAAAAAGGACTTAGGCAGGGCGATGCGCTATCATGTTAATTCTTCAATTTAATTCTTGAGAGGATTGTGCAAAACACACGAGCCAACACCAGAAGCACAATTTTCCGAAAATCGGTACAGGTTCTAGCATACGCAGACAGCCAGGTTTGCTAGTATAGAGAAGGAAGCGGCAAAAATGGGTTTAGCAGTAAATGAGGGCAAGAAGATGTATATGCTGCCAACACGAAAGGACACACAACATCTATTTGGATACGCATATGTTATAAAAGATTGAATTAAGAAAGAAGATTTATGTACGCATTCAAAATATCAGCGAAAATATTGTAGCAATCGCCACCAAGACCAAATTCGCCTAACATAAGCCTCGTATGCGTTCACTCTAAGAGCGGAAAAATATGACATCGCTAAGGATTGCTTCTACAAGCTGTTTTTACTAATAAATTCCATAACATCAATTTCTAGTTGTATCCCGCTCAACAGATGAGGCGTACTAGAAAAAGCTCCAGGTGAAGAATAGAGCTGCTATTGAGCTTTAAAAGGAAAAGAGAGGGAGGAATACCGGCTTTGTTAAAAAGGAGCTAGAAGAGCGCGATTGAAGGTATAGGGAAGTATCACTGCAGGCATGATGTTCGTTAGTTATACCAAAGTGTAAAAACTCAACGAGCCATACAATGTCTAAGATGAATACTATCAAGTTATATAAGGAAACAAATGTTGGGTGCCTTGCTTTCTCTTTAACAGCAATTTGGACGTTAAATCAAATCCCAAGCATGAGAGAAGTTGATAAATTGGCCAAAATACACAATAAAATTAATTTTGGTTATTAATAATAAGAATGTTATAAATAATAGCTTTAATGAATCGGTGTCTATGTGAATTATAATAATTTATCGATATTGGCCAAAACTGAAAATTACGTATAGGGATATTTGAACCAAAACTAAATATGTGGAATTTTTGTAAACCTAGTATAACAGTTTGCGAGAAATCGACAATTTTCTATATGGTCTATATGCAAAATATTTCATGGATTTTCTCCAAAAAAAACTGGGTATACACTTTTTTTGGAAATAATATGCTCATAGTTCATACAATGTTTAATCAAATCGTTTAATCGTTATAGCCCTTTTTGAGAAAACTGATGTTATGTGTAATATATAGTAGGTACCGTTAAGAAACTAATGGTGAAAAGCAAAAATAATTCACTATTAGTTTTTTATGACCAAAAAACCCTTGATACCAAGTTTTAACAAAATCAGTCGAGCTGTTAAAGCTGGAGAGACCATTACGGAGAGACCGCGATGGGCCGACGCGTTGGGCCGACGAACCGACGCACATTGGGGCAAATACACCAAAAATTGCCGATAATTAAAAAAAAAAAAATTTGTTGCGGGAAAACTTTATATACTACTTAAATAGAGTAACTAACTAGGGCATAGTTGGACACTATTTAAAATATTCGCAACAAAACCTGTTTGTTACAACGGTAGATTATACTCACGTCTTGCAGCTCAAGCAATTGTTATAAGTGAATTACGTTCATTTTCAGGTTAGTTTTTTCGGTAAAGTTAATTACTTTTTGGTGTTATTTAGGTATGGAACCTTCTTCTTCAGGTATGGAACTGTGTTTTAGTGATTTTTTTTCTTCATTACATAAATAGTTTTTTGTAAATAAGACAAAATTTGATCTATAGTAATTTCTTAAGAAAGTTTATGAACAATAGATATTTCAATTAGGTTTTAAGTAATATTAAGCAATGAAAATTACACGAAAATAAACGTTATTGTTTAAGGTCTTAAAAACAATTTAAATTTCCTGCTACTTTTTGCTACTTCACGAAATAGATCAACTTTAAAGTACTTCGCGAAAAGAAAAAAATTACACTAAAATCTTCAATGTTAATCAAAATTTGTTATCTTGTATTAGGAATGTCTTCTAATAATTTATTTATTACAAGACAAGAACTCTTAAATATTATCCATTGTTCTGGAGTTGATAACTTTGAAGGGCAATATATTTTTTTGATAAAAGAGCTCGAAAAACGAACAAATTGCAATGTTGAGCACTTGAAGAAGAAATTATGTAGTTTCAAATTCCAATACAGATCGAAATGGGCGAAAGCATGTAGAATAGATTCAAGATTTAAAAAAAATAACAAAGTGTGGCTTGAGACGTCACGTTCGTTCCCATGTATTGCAAAACCGAAACGCGGTCGACAGGTTATTCCTTTTGAAAATTCTTCAGAAAACAGCAAACGATTTAAGACCAATAAACTCCGTGAATCAGCTTCTACCTCGGAATTAGTGTACGCTACTTGTATGAGCTTACGATCTGTAAGCCAAGTAAAAGTTTCAAAAGTTTTAAAAGACATTTCTGCTTATCCAGAGCATGCCAAAATGTATGAAGAAGCTTCAGAAAAATTTCCATCATATAAAAGAGTACAGTTAGCTAAAAAGCTATGCTATCCAACAGACATTACTGTGACTGAAAAGCTTGCGTCTTGTTGCATCATCATCAATGCATTGAAAAATGAAGAAATAATTGAAATGTGCTTAATCTCCAAATGGGGGTTTGACGGGTCTTCGGGACACAGCTCGTACAAGCAGGCGTTTCAAGATGCTGAAGCTAACGATTCAGCTGTATTTATTTCATGCATTGTACCGCTCCGATTGATGGCTAAGGACCTCGTTGTGTGGCAAAACCCACGTCCTGCGTCAACACGATATTGCAGACCAATAAAAATAGAATTTCAGAAGGAATCTGTTGATGTATCTATGCGAGAACACCGTCAGATAGAAAACCAAATTTTGAATCTGCACGAAAGCATTGTTAACCATGCTGCAAAAAAATTGAAAATTCGCCATGAATTAATTTTATCTATGGTTGACGGGAAGGTGTGCAATGCACTAACTGAAACCACCTCAACAATGAAATGCTTATTGTGCGGTGCAACATCAAAGGACTTCGATAAGATTGATGAAATAGTTTCAAGGTAAGTTAATACCGAAAATTTGAAATTTGGTCTTTCTGTTCTACATGGTTGGATTCGATGCTTCGAATGTCTTCTTCATTTAGCGTACAAACTTCCTATAGCAAAATGGCAAGCTCGCGGGGCGGAAGACAAGCAAATCGTTTTGGAAAATAAAACTCGAATCCAAAAAGAATTTAAAGAAAAATGTGGCCTTATTGTTGACAAACCAAAGCCGGGTTTCGGCAACAGCAACGATGGAAACACCGAAAAACGATTTTTTTAAAAATCCAGAGTTGTCTGCAGAAATAACAAAGATAAGCATTGATTTGATAAAAAGACTTCATATTATTCTGATCACTATATCAAGTGGATTTGACATAGACCCTGAAAAATACAGAATATTTGCGATTGATACGGCTAGATACTTCGTTTCATTATGTCCTTGGTACAACATGCCTCCTACTATGCATAAGTATTTGATTCATGGGCCAGAAGTAATATCCTTTGCTATGCTTCCTATTGGACAGTTAACAGAAGAATCACAGGAGGCAAGAAATAAAGATTTTAAGCGTTACAGAGAGCATAATTCCAGAAAATGTAGCAGAGTAAAATCTAATAGGGATATTTTTAACTTTTTCTTATTGAGCTCCGATCCTGTTATCACCAGTAAGCAAAAGCCAGTCAAAAACAAAGTCAAAAATATTCCCAAAGAAGCACTTTGTATGTTGAAAGCTCCATCCCTACAAAATGATTACGCAACAGCTGATGAAGATATTGATGATGATAGTAATAATGAAGACGGTGACGATTCTTTATTGTATCTTGAATGAATTATAATAAAAAAAATGCGTTTATTTTAATAATAATTTTTTTTTTGTCTAAATTTTGTTTTTTTAAATAGAACATATACCAATAAAAACGATAGATCCGCTTAAAAAACTCTCACAGGTTTAGTTGATTTGATGGCAGTTTTAAGGCTATTCTGCCCCAGTGTGCGACGGACGGTTTCGCTATCGTCGTCATGTACGATTCAATCTAAATCTTGAGGTCTAACTATTTCTCGAAGACAATACCATTCTTTTTGTAAAAAAAGCTAAAATGTAAGTTGAGTCAAAATTATTGATGCTGAAAGTAGTAATAAATCAAAATGGCTTTGTTGAGATCCCTACGAAATACCCCGTTTCATAATCCCCCGGGACCCATAATCAATTCAGACATTTGCTTAGAATCCCTCGTTTCAAAATCCTTTTCAAACAATAACCCCCGTCCCCAAATCCCCTGGAAAAGCCCCTGTTTTCAAAATTGAAAATCCCCCGGTTTAAAAGAAACCCTCAATCCCAACATTACCCAGAGTCAACGACGATGCCACAATCAGCCCTACCGAAGTAGCTGTTCAAAGAATTACCGAAACCAAAATCAGTTCGGATCGGAACTCACCATCGAAGTATCTGTTGTGGAACAATATAAATGAAGCATACAGTCGCGTATGATTAAAAATCGGTCAGTAAAAAAGTATTTAAACAAATTTTTCTTATTGCGTTCTTGTTGTTGCTTATTTTTCTATAACTTGATGTTGTAGTAATCCAAAAAATCATTTTATTTATTATTTTAGTTAGAATTTTTGGGGGTCTCCATTTTTGTAAGAATTCCGCCACACTATTTTTCGTCGGAGTACTTCCGAAGAAATTCAACGCGGAGTTGTCAGAAGTTGTTGAATTAACGCATTAAGACATCGCGCGATCATATGCGATGCATTTGGTCGGATGATCTGTTCGAAATGTAAATCCGAACGGATACCTCTGTACGAAATTCTCCGATATCGAACAAATCGGAGAGAATTTTCTTCCGAAGGGATACCTCGATAGGGGTGAATATCAATTGGCAAATACAAAACAGAGAAAGAAAAGAAACGAAGAAGATAACTAGAAAACATTAACGATTTGGATGCAGAAAAATCTTAAAATATTTTATCCCAATAAAATATACAAATTTTTGGAGCAACAGGCTCGTAAGTAACCAGGACCAATCTTTTTCATAACCATTAATTTAAATTAATATCGCAAAAATGTGGGCTTCATTGTTCAGACAGTTTATCAAAATCGTTTATGATTTGCAAAAAAACAACTTCTTTGTCCAGCATGTGGTATGGGGTAGGGTATACAAAAGGTTTTTATATGAAAACGCCTCCTATTGTATTAACCAATAATTTTTCATCAAAACAGTTTTCGAATATAATAAAATGTTACCAAAAAAACGTACTCAAAACGCTCCCAACAAGTGGGCGTGGCATAAGACTTTGTATAGATGAAATATAGACATAAGGATTGGTTTGGCCACCAACTACGTTTTTTTTTTTAAATTGGGTGTTCCAGTCGGCGTATTTCAAAAATGTTAACACTTATTTTGTTGAGGGCAACAACTAGCAAATGTACCAAATTTCATCATATTTTGTTCAAACTTTAAGACCCAAAAACTGGTGACGTACAAACGGACGGTCCTAGGGGAATAACTTGAAATAACTCTTTGAAAAATCCGTTAAAGAAATGTATAGCTTTACACTAACTTCTAGGTGGTTAATAGAACCAAATTATATGATCCTTATGATAAACAGGTTTGCAAGACTCAAGAACATAACAATGTGAGTAAGCCCATCTAACCTATGGACAAGGTCAAGGTTGTGTAATTCCTGGTGACGTAGGTGATCAAGCAAGCTTTTACATTAAACGGATTTTTTTCGAGAAGCAATGCCTGTGGTTAAATCATGCTGTTAACCACAGCATTGCTATGATTGAATTTTCTCGGCATAGGAGTAGGGTTTCCTATGAAAAACGAATTAGCAAAGTCTGGATGGATGAGAGCATGTGCGATTATTGAAATTATTGGAAACTCTAAATGTCCCATCTACGAAAAAAATGTCGCATATTAAGCAATTAACAAACAGTCTGAACGTCGTAAGCCGTTTTGCAACGTACCGATCTGCCTAATTTTCACACAAATATTTTAAAATATCAACGAATTTCAAGTCGAAACATACCATGAAAACTTTTATCGCCTAAAAAGCGATTCAGTTGTGTAGAGGAAACTCAATGCAACATTCAGTTGGAAACAACTCATCCTAACTTTTCCAAGCTTGTACCGGATTACGACAAGGAGATGCGCTATAACTCGATTTGTTCAATATCGTGCTGAAACAAATAATGAGCAGGGCAGTAGTAATTACGGAAGGCAATATTTTCAAAAAATCCGTCCAGCTACTAGGGTAGGCAGATGACATCGACATCATTGGTCGCTCCCACGTTGTCATTGTAGAAGCATTTACAGCCATTGAAGACGCGAAACGCTTTGGTCTTGTAGTAAACGAGGACAAAACAAAGTATATGCTACCAACAATCAAAAATTGGACAAAATGTCAATATGTTCGTCGGTTGAGTGGAAGGTTGCGCGTTCAATCCCAACCAAAATCCATTTCACTTTTATATGTTTAAAAGATATAAAAAGGTCGGTGTAATACCTAAAAGTATGCACACCATCTTGAATTTCTTCAAATTTAATGAACACAAGAAAAAGTGACTCCCCGAAGCTAGTTCGGACACCACCAATGGGGTTTAAGTCTCCACTACAGTCTCCACTCTAACGCTCGTACTATGGTAACATATAAAGGGTATTCATAGCCCCTTGAGTACGTGTAAATTATAAAAAAAAAATCAATTCCACGAATGACACCTTAGTGGAGATACGACGAAGACTATCCCTAGGAAACCGATAATTTTTCGGATTAGCTCTGCCGGCCCCTTATTCTACCCTTATCCTCCTTTACGGTGCTGAGAGTTGGAAAATAAGCAGGAAAATGAGCAAATATTAGGCACTTACGAAATAAAAACTCTTGGTTAATCTTTATTAGCAACAGGGCTCATGGAAGCGGGTAACTTTTGAATCAAACCCTTCTTCACAGCACAATATTAAAATTATCTGCCTACACCATTCCGTATCACGATTTTAATTTGAAATACTCAATAAGAATACCAGGCAGAGACGAATGGTCGTCAAAAACTGTTATAATCAACACTGAAATAGCAATCTATACTTATGAAGGCCATACAAGCTCTTGCATCCAACATAATAAAATCAGGAGTAGTTGGACGCTTCCCCACTGATCTTAAGCCTCCATGTAACCAGAATGAAGTCAAAATTATCTGGGTGCTAGCACAAAATAACATTCCAGAAAATGAGAAAGCATACGAGCTAGATAGACTAGAATCATCCAGCTGTATCTCCTTATGCGACAGAAGGGAGAGAACTCAACGTACTCTTAAAAAACAGGAAATAACTACATACACGCAAAGTGTAGCAAAATCTAGTCGGCGAAGCATTAACATTTGCAAACACACCAAAGACCTATGATTTGAATTAAGCGGTAGCAACTGACTCACACCAACTATGCAGAAAATGTGGCGACCATGCTCGGTCGTATTTCACTTTGCTTAATTGAATAAAGCAGATTTGGCCTTATTTCATTTTGCAGACATCCAAATTTGAACCCATCCCATATCCAACAGATATCCCAAGCAGGGGGTCATACTTTGAATACATCTGAGTGCGAGTTTGGGTGTACGCAAAGTTTTAAAATGGGTATGGGGACATGCTGCCCCCTGCAAAACCCTGCTAGGGCTTGCGTGCGAGGTTGGATGTATGGATAAACAAGGTTCCAAGGCAGCATATCCCCCCTAACGCGTTATCGCTCCGCGTTATTTCATGGAACAGTCGAGGAGGATATCCCTTACCTACTTCATCACTACCCAGCGGTCAGCAGCAGCCGCAACAAACTCCTTGGTAGCCTCTACAAGGACCTGACAGAGGTAGCAACAAAACCTATAACACAGATCTTCCGATTCTTCTGCAAATCGGGATGGAGCAACTATCTGCTTGAAGCGGAAGGAACAACGCAGATCGCCACATAAACATCACACCTACTTTAGTAAAACATTATGTTCAGTTAAATATATCTCAACAAAGGGTATCGCTATGAGCACACTTAGGACTGTGCTATTTTGACGACTCACCTGAGCGTCAACAGCATATTAAGCCTAACCTAAACTAACTTTATCAGCTGTACAAGTGTCGAGATGTAGTTAGTACAAAAAGTAAAAAGACTTAGATCTGAAGCTCCGGTTTATGGATCAATCGATCGTGGATGCTAGATCGCTTGGACAACAAGAATCCCAACAGGCTTGGAGCCCTTTAAGTAAGAAAGTGATGCATCACTCATCGTGGACTAGTTGTTTTTGAAAATTATTAAGCAGCAATATTCATTATCCATCCTGTAATTAATAAAATCTATGAGCAGAACTTGCACACTATTGACGAAAAACGCAACATATTTCATCATACTTTATATGCGGGGGAAGGCATTTAAACACCCTAAAAAGCTGAATGGAACTAACTTAACAAATACGCGATTCTTTTGTATGAGTGGGGTAGAGTGCTCATAAATCTCCACAAAATCTCTTTGGTGAGTAGGTTAGTGAAACTTTTAATTTAATATCAGGGACGGTTATATAAATAAATAATGTTTTTATAACAAAAGGTGGTTAATCTCTACACTCTTCAGTTTATCTGATTGCCAGGTAGAGTGTTTCATTTTTTTTTCAAGTATGGCTTTGTTTACGCCCCGAGTATCACTAATGTTAAACATTTTTATGCCAAAATCAAAAAATTGGATAATATTTTGGGTTTGTGCACATTGATCACATTTATATCCAACTGGTAAAATTTTTTAAATTTGATTACTCCGTACTTATGGTTTCCTCATGTTTATCTTTCATATTTTGTTGGAATGAACCTGGACCTCAACCACATGCCTCTCCAATTAGCTCGGTCCTTAGTTAACTGCCTCCAGTTGCGCACTCCAAGTTGGTTGAGGTCGGTTTCTTCTTGTGCGCGCCACTTAAGGCGAGGTCTTTCTCTACTGCGTCCGACGTCTTGCTGAGAATCGAAGACTCTGCGAGCCGGAGTATTAGTGTCCATTCGTTCGAGATGTCCTAGCCATCTTAAGCTTCCAATCCGGAGTTTTTTGACCAGAGGCATGTCGCTGTACAGCTAATATAGTTCTTGATTGAATCTTCGTCACCATAGCCTCTCAACGCAAACGGGACCGAAGATTTTTCGAAGAATTTTCCTCTCGAATCGACCAAGGACTTCTTCATCCGCTTTTGAGACGGTCCATGGTTCAGCGCCGTAGAGCAGGTCTAGGATGATCAGGGTCTTATATAGGATCTCCTTAGTAGTTCGAGTGAGGGCTTTACTACTGAAGATACAGCGGTTGCCAAGAGTAACTCTTCGTCTAATTTCTGATGAGATGTTGTTGTCAGAGTTAACAGCCGAGCCGAGATAGATAAAGTCCCGTACTACCTCAAAGTTATATCTGTCAATGGTGACGTTCTGTTCAATTCGTCGATGTTGTGTGTACTTTCATGTTGACAGCATATACTTAGTCTTATCCTCATTTACAGCTAAGCCCAGTTTTGCCGCTTCCATCTCTAAACTAGCAAACGAGGCTACATCATCACGTTGACTCCTACCAATGAGGTCAATATCGTCGCCGAATGCTATAGTTGCACTGATTTTTGGGAAATTGTGCCTCTAGTGTTGGCTCAGGAGTTTTACACAATCCTCTCAAGAATTAAATTGAAGAAGTCACATGATAGCGCATCGCATTGCCTTAATCCTTCTTTGGTATCGAATGTGTCGGTGAGGTCGTTTCCGACCTGATGGATTAGCGAGAATTCCCCCTCGGCATCCTACACAAACGGACGAATTTGGGCGTTATACCAAAACTAGACATGGCTCTGTATAGTTCGTCCTATAAATGCTGTCGTATGCGGCTTTGATATTGATATTGACAGGATTCTGTTCGAGCATTGTAAAATTGGCTTTGACATTTTACACTTTGGTAAAACTTGCGAACACCGTTCCTGGAGTGGCGCCTCTCTACATCCTCGATCGCTGGCTTTTCTTTGTCTTTTTTCTTTTCTCTGAAAATCCGGTGTTCTTCCCTTCTTCTCTGCCTATAGAGCTCAATGGCAGCTCCCGCCTTTACCTGCAGTTTAGGCTTGTTGACCTTTCCCTGGATTCCTAGACAACCTGTTGTCCGATCCGAATATATCGAAGCAGTTTGTATAGGTTCGCCTGGGACAGCAGGCCTGGTATTCATTCCGTGCCATTGTCACCAGCCTGTTTATAGTGTTGCTGTTTTTCGTCTTGTTAACAACTCTCGAATCGTTTAGCAAGTCAAATCCGGTTGGATAAGACCAGTACCCGATGGTTACACTTGGAGGTTAAAAAAAGCACTTGATGTGTAGTCAGAGTCACAACCACTGGGCATTGCCGAGTTAAAGAGTCTACCCTCGTTCTACAACGCATTTAAAAAATGGGAACCAAAAGAGTACTTTGTAGCTCGACTCCCTTCAAAGGAACAAGTCTTTTTAGTTTTTATTGACCAAGGAAATGAAAAAAAACATTACGGATACTGCTAAGTCTACCAGTTCTAAGCTACAGGAGGTGTGGAGAAAAGCTGGACAAATGCTGCACAAAGACTACCAAATTCTGGCAGAGACTAGGCAAATGTTAAACGGCTAATTTGGAAAGTGATATCGTTGAATAATTTGACATTTCACGGCAAAATGTGATGGAAATGACTAGCTCATCACGAGAAGATAAAAAATTTCTTAGGTTACAGATAGAAGATCATATGAGTTCGACACTGCAGACATGGTTTTCGCCTCAAAAATAGAACTAAGTATGCAAAAGAAGACAAAATTGAATCACATAAGAATTAATACTACAAAGCCATCGCTGAAATCTATTAATCAATCAGATATCTATACTTGAAGAGGAAAACTCATCTTCACCGTCATCTGCATCAGAACCTTGTCACTAATAGGACAAGTTTTGACGTACTGAAACAAAAAAAAAAGTGTAAGTATATTAAAACCTCATTTCAGAGTTTGGACGATCAATGGAAGTAAATTGGCAAAGAAACTCGAAGAGTAACCCTTTGAAAATCTTCACATTTGGTTTCGCATTGGGATAGAAAACTGTTGCCCTTGGGAGTATCAAAACTTTGGATGATAGAATTTCAGTACTAGTGACTGGCATACATTTTGTGCTTTTGCTTGGCTTACCTGTTACCTGAAGTAGTAATTCGGGAAGGGGACCGGTATATATTTTGATACCACAGCACCTAATGCAGGACTTATATAAGGCTCGAGTACCAGACTTGAATCGGACGAACATTCTTTTGTTTGGCTTGCAATCCATGAAATAATATCAAATTTTTACGAAATTGGAAAAAAACTGATCAAGTGTGCAACCTTTAAATGTGACCCAATTTTCTTTTAATTTGGCTTATACGTTTATATAATTCAAAAATATATGATTTTGCTTACAAAATGAAACACCCTTACCAGGTCTACGAAATATGATATTGTCAGTGGTGTTATTCATATGTAGTCACGATTAATTTAAATTAAATATCTTAAAATATGAAAGTTTACTTACATCACTCGGTTGACCCGGAATTCCTGGACGTTGACCTGGTCCTGCCGGTGGTTGACCGGGTGTTTTTCCTGGTGGTTTTGGCTTAAAAAATATTGAAAACGAAAAGATTAGCTTCAAGTATATGTTTTAAATTTTATACAAATAATGCGATATTAATTAATCACTATACTTTTCAAAAATAAAAATTATATAAAATCAAATTATATAAATTATTATTATATATAATATTACAATAAAAAAAAACATTTGAGAAGGCTACAATCTGATGTGCTGATGGGCGTGGCAAAAAACCTTATATGCACAAAATATCGACATTGGGATTGACTACATATGTTGCTCAAAATTCAAATTTTTCAAAATTACATACCGTTTGGCAAAAAAAAAAGTTTTTCTAAAAAGTGAGCGTGGCAGTGGCGGATTTTGCAAATGTTTCCACTTGTTCTGCTTCGTCGGAGAGGGAGTCTATATACCAAATTTTAAAACTCTAGCTCAAAATTTAAGGCGCAAAAATCAGTGACACACAGACGGACGGACGGACGGACGGACGGACGGTTGGACGGACAGACAGACATATATACTTTGAGTTATATCTAGCTAAATTATTTCTCTATGTTACAAACTTAATGTCACAACTAATATAGCCGGGATTGGGTATAAACATTGTTATTAAAGTCGCATACTTAGTCACAATACAAATACAAACATATGAGAAGGCTACAATCGTTTAATACCCTATCCCATCCCATCCTCAAAATAAATGTCCCCAAAATGTCGGCTTTATGGCGATGAAATATAAAAGTTGTAGAAATTGTCGTAAGATATTGTTCAGACAGTTTATCAAAATCTTTTATGGTTCGACAAAAAACAACGTGTTTCACCTGGTTATGCTACTACTACTTCATCTGCATACAAATGGGTTTCGTATAAAAACGCCTGCAAAAAATGCGCGTGGGTTAAAATGATATATGAATGAAATGTTTATATAACCGTAGCCAATGATTTTGCATCAACATTTTGTTCGAAATGTTTAAAATTTTACCAAAAAATGTTTTTCCTGAAAAGATGGCTTGCAAAAAAATGTGTACAGAAGAAATATAGATATTAGGATTGTCTAAATATCTAGTTCACAAACTTTTTTCAGCTAGCTAGCGATTCTGAGTCGATCCATATCCTTTGAGGTATAAGACAAACTGATTGTCAAAACTTAAACTTAACTAATACACTCCTGTGGGATCAACCGTAGAAAATTTTGAACCGCAACCAGTTTTTGAGTACCTAGGTGTTTATTTTAAAAATGGTATGGGATTGGGCATTAAATAATTCACACAACGGATTGTAGCGTTTACATACATTACTAGTCAGTTCGATTACTAAATGTAATAACCATATGCCTTGTTCACATTATGAGGTTACAAAAATTGATTTTTCAAAATTAAAGTCTATTCTCCGCATTGAGTCATGGGAATATGTTTTTATGGAGTTAGATCCATCCAAATCGTATGATATTTTAATAAAGTGCCTTACAAATCATATGAAAAATTGTAGTTTTACATTCCAAATTTAAAGATCGTCTAAAAGGCTCAAACCTTGGATAACTCTAGAGCTTGTTTAATTAATTAACAAGAAAAATAGAGTGCGACAGAAATGTTATAAGCACCCTACCACCGCAAATCTTAAATGAATTCGTTTGTTATGCTTGGAAGTTCCCATTGCCTTGATGGTTTTTACAAGAATCAATTTATCTTAAATAGAGAAAATATAAGAGGAAAATAGAAACTTGTTAATAGCAATTATAACAAGCCCTCCTCCTTTAAAAGCCCTTCCATAATTTTGTTAAATGATAGACTTGAAATTACCGATATATTTAATAATTATTTTGCCAACAACTTCACCCGTTTACAATAATTCTATTTCCTTGTACTCCCTATGAAATTGCTCAGAGATGTACATTTTTCTTTGAGCCCATTACAGGCCTAGAAGTATTGAAGTTCTCTAAAAAAATCAAATTCCTGTCGCATGGATGGCGTTTTAAGTCGGGTGTTGAAGAATGTAGCTGTCGATATCCTGCACACATTTTTAATAACAGCGTTTTATGTGGAGGTTTTCCGTTAGCTCTTAAATCTGCGCATGTAGTTACACTTTTTAAAAATGGTGCAACAAATGATAACTATAATCAACTACAGACCTATTTCGCCTCTTCCCTCAGAAAGCAAAGTTTTTGAAAAAGTTGTAAAAATAGGATTGTTACCTTTCTGAAAAGTACAAACTTTGACATTGACATTGACATCACAGTACTTCGCACATGAATGCAACGAACTACAGACACATAACAGCACTGGCGACTGAGGCCATCGGCTGGGACAGATCAAGACATTTATACAACAGAGAGAGACGGATAGATACATAGAAGGAAAGACATATAACATAAACCCACGTGGCACAGAGGAGGAGACATCGACGCACAGTTGGCCTCAGATAAGCTGGCAATTTTCGTAGAAAACAAATGCTACCGAAGCTGGGGCTTGAACCCGCAGCGCTTGGCTTAGCAGTCAACTACGCATTCCTCTGAGCAATGGCCACCTGCAAGTACAAGCTTTTTCAGTCCACTTCAATACGGGTTTCAAATAGGTAAAAGTACGGAGGGTTCGCTGCTGAACTTTTACTCAAAAATATTAAATAGTTTAGGCAATAAAGAGTGTACTGCTGGTTTGATCGTCGACATAACCAAAGCATTTGGGAAACCATTATATTTTGTTGCAGAAATTACAAAATGCTGGGTTTCGAGGTTTTTTGTTTTTCATCCTTTTGGAAGTTTCACAGGTGGGAGAGGACTACCACCTGTTTTTGGCAATATTCAGTGTTTTCTGTCGCACCCGAGATTTCAGATCACATAGTGGTTTTACAGACTAGTCTGCCTGGTCAATGCTGGAGGCAGATTATATTCTCGCCAGTTCATCAGCAATTTCATTGCCCTGTATGCCTCTGTGTCCGGGGATCCAGTAGAGCTTAACATTATGTTGGATGTCAAGAAACTTCAGCTCTTCATTGCCAATATCTCGGCCTAGAAGACACTTCTGTGAAAATACACAATTTCAATTTTTTTTTTATTCAGCTTTCCAATAAATTGTTTTCAGTGACGAACCACTGACGACGAATCACCCAGCCGATAGTGTCGACAGTTGAACTACAAACATCGTCGAAGAAAGCACCTCCATATGGGCACGTAAGCATCCCCCACCGATACGACCCCACACATATAAATCATTTTTATTCAATTATACGCGATATCGCGGATAGTTTAGCTCTAGTGTTTCTGAAAACACTCCAGCTCAAATGCCTACAACAATTTTTGAAAAAAAAAAAAAACGTGTAGATGGATATGGTTTCGGTGTCCAGTTCGTTCCTCTTCCACTGCTCTCTGCTTGCAAAGATGCAGGATAATGGTCTTTGAAAGTCATCGTGAGGTAGCATGAAGTCAGAGGATACAGCTGAGCCCAGATATCTGTGCAGAATTTGAGCATGTCCTCATGAGTTCGTTTCCAGCAGTTGATTCTGATTCTTAGCGCACTTTTGGCTGCAGATTCTTGCATGTAAAGTTCTAGCGGTAGAAGGTTAAGAATGGTGCCAGTACCGCTGTTGGTGTGGTTCTCATTGCGTTAGTTGGGCGCTACTACACACGCTATTTTTTGTACCTTAGTCATCTTTTCAGATGGATGACTTTATTTGTGGATTGCCACCAGACAAGCCTCCATATGTTAATATAGGTCTTACAATGACCATGTACATCCATAGTCCTAGGGTTCGGACCCCAGTTTTTCCCAAATATTCTTTTTAATGCGTTCGTTCTCACTGATAATGGGAAGGAATTTCCCCTTAACAAGTATCGCTACATCGTCTGCGTAGGCTATAACTTTTACCCCATTGCGCTGTAGCTTGATGAGTATCTCATTGGTGATTATGTTCCGCAACAGAGGTGAGATAACGCCTCCTTGTGGCGTGCCTCTTGATGCTACAACTTTGAGATGTGTGTCCCCCAGGCTCCAAAACTAAAATACTATTCTACATTATGGCAACTCAAAAGTCGTTTGACGCTGAATTTCTTAACTTTCTCTTATAAAGAGAAAGATATTGTTTTCGTGAAAATTTTCGACCTCGAGATTGATTCTAACATTAGGATGATAGCGGAACTCAAAAAGGGTGGTTTTTGGAATTCCGTCCATCGGTTCGTGGATTCTAGGGTCCGTCTGTCCTTATAAGTCTCTCCAGCCGAAGCGATTCGACCGATTTTCTTCAAACTTCGTACCCAGCTTTTTTTTTTGGTCATAATTCTAGGCAAGTTTTTTTGTTTTTTTTAGCCATGTTATACTGGTTCCTGCCATATAATGATCATACATGACCTCAATTTGCTCAAAAACGGCTGTAAAGATTTTAGTTAAATTTCTTATATCCTATAAGCATATTTGTTACAACAAAACTGCATCCCCAGTTTTTTCGAGAAAGTCCATATAACGGATTTTTGTATATAGGCCATACAAAGGAAATTGTCAATTCCTCGCAAACCATTTTGCCAAATTGAATGAAATTTAATTTGTATACTACTATTACTGTTTTCATGAGTTCCACATAATTGGTTTTGGCCCAATTGTTCCCAAACGCAATTTTCAGTATTCAATGAAAATCATTATTATTCACATGAACACCGATTACTTTCAATTACGGAATAAACGTTCGTATAATCTCATTTCGACATTATTTGTATCATTCTAGCACCATTAATCGAAATAAATATTATTGTGTATTGCGTAAGACCCAGTCGTGCAACCTACATTTGTTTTTTTTTACTTGTAACCATGTACACATGTAAAGTAGATCTTCCTTAATATAGTCTATAAGTTCGCAGATATTTTTACCACTCGCGAACATGAGAGCATCTTCTGCAAACAGAGACATTTTCGTCATCTTCAAAACGCTGGATATATCATTAAGATATATATAAAAACCAACAATGGGCCTAGTATTGTGCCCTCTGGTACACCGAAACTTGTGTTTATTGCACTTGATGTTGAATTATTTACACATGTTTTTTGAGTTCCTTCAATTAAATATGACTTAAACCAATTAAGTTCAATGCCACTAACGCCAAATTTAAATAATTTTTCTAAGAGTCTATTGCGAAAGACTGTTTTAATTGCTCTTTGACAGTCTAAAAATACTGCAATGCTTTTGTTGCCACACTGTCTTTCTTACTTCATACTCAGTATTAACCAATTCAATAAAGTTTTACATGAGGGGTTACGACGACAGCCTGATGGATTTTCTATCAATAACTTAACATCACATACATATTTATAAAACTGTTCATACGCGCACTTTTCAACTATTTTTTCAAGTATTGGCATCATGTTTATTGGTCTAAACTTCGGACAATCAATTGGGCCAATCTCTTAAGGTATTGGGATAAAAGTAGATTCTTTAAGGTTGTTTGGAAAAACTCCATTTCTAAAGGACTCATTTACTATTTGCAATATTATTCGGCCCATAATGTCCAAACAATCAATTATAAAGTTTGTATTTAGATTAAACGCATTTTTTGAGTTTTTTTTTTTTTTTACAAATTATTCATAATGCGCAAAAATCAATTTCTCGGAATTTATATACATTTTGTGTCTCGGGTATTTCAATGTTATAGAATTGCTAATGCTATTTATGGTTTTTATGAAGTACTTATTGAAGTATTGAAGTTTTGAAAGGATTACTTACCGTGAATGGTTTATTTGGTTCTGGGTATGAGTATCCTTTGGTTGTTGGTGGTAAATATGTATTGGAGCCAATTTGTGCGCATGCATAAGCAAATAAGCCAAGATAAATAGTCTAAATAAAGAAAAAAAATGTTTATATATAATAAATTAGGACAAAGTGCAAATTTAGCTGATTCCGGTATTTGTAAAAAAAACTTCGATTAAGCCATTATTAATTATTTCTACTTGAATTTCACTGTTAGTCGTCTCTTAAATTTTTAGGGACCTATTTAATATATACTTTCTTTCAGTAGAAACATGTAATAAATCATAAGAAAGGGTTACGCTAAGCGAATCGTTTAGTAAACAATCCCATCCCAGCTTTGAAAAAAACATATGAAAAGGCATCAATCCGCAGAGTGGATCGTTGAAAACCCTATCACATTCCATTATTAAGATTCGTTACCCAAAAAAGTGGGTGTGACTAAAAACTGAATGAGAATGAAATCAAGGAAGCTAGTACCAACATTTTTTTTTCGGAAAAAATCGGAGTTCTTTTTATGGCATATGCTGTAGGGTAGGGTGTACAATTGTTTGGAGTTCTTTTTTTTTAATTTTACCGAAAAACGGTTTTTACAGCAAACTTCAATTTTTATAAAGACTAGACTGTCTTAATATGTTGTTCAGGCACTTTTACAAAATTGTTTACGGTCTGGGCAAAACCACATTTATCTAAAAAGGTGTCGTGGCAGTGGGCGGATTTCAAATATTTGTACACTAGTTCAGCTAGGAGCAACAAAAACATATGTACTAAATTGTATCATTATAGTTCATAATTTCAGGCCAAAAAACCGTCATGTGCGGACGGACGGACAGAGCCATAGCTTAAGCGATTCTGAATTGATACATAATCTTTACGGTAGGTATATGTAGCAAAATGTTTTCTCTATGTTACAAACTATGTACAAAAACTAATGTACCCCTATGGGATAGGGTATAAAAAGCAATATTAATCACTGGAAAACTCTGTTTCATTTCGTTTGAATGACAAATATTACTTCAAAAATATAATTCTTGATCATTGAAAATCAAAAAGTGATTTTCTGCGTAAGCTTTAATTAAAAATTAATGTGTTTTTGTATAATCTTGTTTTAAATATAATATATTTTGATTTGACAAAAACTCGCCAATGATAGCTGTAACTGCATCCTTAATGCCTTTGGTTTGACCCAAAATGCCATTTTTTAAGCATCGGGATTTTAAAAATATTTACCTACATTTGTACTGGATTTATGAACGATGCGTAGCTTTAAAACAAAAATTAACTACCCAAGAATAACATTTCATTACGAACTCGTAAACCTCTGTTGAATATGCTATAGGAAGGGTAATGGGTCGCACGTAACTATTTCTTTTGCTGTGAGGTAAGAACATATCCAAATCATGCCAGAGTTCGATTTTAAGTCGATTTATCCATGTCTATCCTGACGTTCTTAAATTTTGAACGAGGAGGATTAAATTTGTTACATGAACTCTTTGTTGCTCCCATTAGATAGACAAAATGTTTTCTAAATCTACTGCCTGAATCTACCGCCTACTTTTAAGATAAACTATTAGGGATTCCGAATTTTTTTTTGTCATGCCCACTTTCTAAGTAAAAAAAGTTTTCGTGTAAATTTTAACTGAATTTGAAAAAAAAAAACAAATGAGAAGGCTACAATCCAATGCGCGGATCGTTTTATACCCTCTCCCATCCCATTATTAAAATAATATCCCTAAAATTAGGATTTTATGGCAAAGAAATATTAGAATTGACATTGTAGTAACATATTGTTCAAAATCTTGTATGGTTCGACAAAAAAACACGTTTTTCTTCTGCATATGGTGTGGCGTAGGGTATACAAAAGGTTTTTGGATGAAAACGCCTCCCAAATGGGATCACGAAAGGGATTGTTATAGCCAATGATTTTGCATCAAAAGTATTTTCGCAATATCCAAAAATTTACAGATATTTTTTTTTATAATATAGCTATTAAAATTGTCTAGATATTTTGTTCAGACGTTTTTTCAAAATCTCAAAAATATAATTCTTGATCATTCAAAATCAAAAAGTGATTTTCTGCGTAAGCTTTAATTAAAAATTAATGTGTTTTTGTATAATCTTGTTTTAAATATAATATATTTTGATTTGACAAAAACTTGCCAATGATAGCTGTAACTGCATCCAATGTCTTTGGTTTGACCCAAAATGCCATTTTTGTTAAGCATCGGGATTTTAAAAATATTTACCTACATTCGTACTGGATTTATGAACGATGCCTAGCTTTAAAACAAAAATTAACTACCCAAGAATAACATTTCATTACGAACTCGTAAACCTCTGTTGAATATGCTATAGGAAGGGTAACGGGTCGCACGTAACTGTTTCTTTTGCTGTGAGGTAAGAACATATCCAAAGCATGCCAGAGTTCGATTTTAAGTCGATTTATCCATGTCTATCCTGACGGTCTTAAATTTTGAGCGAGAAGGATGAAATTTGGTACATGAACTATTTGTTGCTCCCATTAGAATAGACAAATTGTTTTCTAAATCTACTGCCTTCTAAATCTTCTAAATCTACTGCCTACTTTTCAGATAAACCATTAGGGATTCCGAATTTTTTTTTGTCATGCCCACTTTCTAAGTAAAAAAAGTTTTCGTGTAAATTTTAACTGAATTTGAGAAAAAAAAACATATGAGAAGGCTACAATCCAATGTGCGGATCGTTTTATACCCTCTCCCATCCCATTATTAAAATAAGATCCCTAAAATTAGGATTTTATGGCAAAGAAATATTAGAATTATCATTGTAGTAACATATTGTTCAAAATCTTGTATGGTTCGACAAAAAACACGTTTTTCTTCTGCATATGGTATGGCGTAGGGTATATAAATGTTTTTGGATGCAAACGCCTCCACAATGGGATCGTGAAAGGGTGATTTTGCATCAAAAGTTTTTTTGGAATATCCAAAAATTTATAGAATTTTTTTTTTTTATAATATAGCTATTAAGATAGCTAAGAGATAGATATTTTGTTCAGACATTTTATCAAAATCTCTAAAGGTTAGGCCTGAAACTATGTTTTTCTAAAAAGGGGGTGTGGCAGCGGTCGTAGTTTTTGGCGTAGCTCAAAATTTAAGTCTCAAAAACTGGTGACGTACGGACGGACGTACGGACTGGCATGGCTAAATCGACTCAGCTATTAATTCTGAGTCGACCCATATACGCCAAAAACCCTCGATTTTTTGGCTG